>CM035196.1:9074651-9098866 GCA_020233015.1 Callinectes sapidus | reverse complement strand
CTCTCTCTCTCTTGCCTCTTTTATTCATTTCTCTCTCTCTCTCTCTCTCTCTCTCTCTCTCTCTCTCTCTCTCTCTCTCTCTCTCTCTCTCTCTCTCTCTCTCTCTCTCTCTCTCTCGTTTACTATTTCTACTTTAAGACCTCATATTCCTTCCGCACTTGTACTAAGAACCTAAACCGGAACTCTACTTTGAGTCCTTTCTTCAAAATCCATTTTTCCCCTTGGCCTTAGAGTGAAAGGACTAACATAGGAATTCGTTTTCACTTTTCTGCGCAAACACTGACGTCCTCCTCCTCGTGGCAGTGGCTAATATTGACACTTTCAGCAAACTCACTCACTCCCGCCCTGGCTGCGAGAAGAGGGTCGTGATGGCACAGAGGCCGCCGCGCAACATTAGTCTTGTCGTAACATCGTGGAGGAGCAGGAAGGAACCAAGTTGGCCACACACTTCTCGCCCAGAAAAACGCCAAGGAGGAACTGGTAGAGATGAAATTGAGGCGAGACGGGCAAAGCGTTCGTCAATATATTTCCCGTGTTTCCTCCTCCCTTCCATACCGCGATAACTATAAGAAGAGACACCAAGAGAGAGAGAGAGAGAGAGAGAGAGAGAGAGAGAGAGAGAGAGAGAGAGAGAGAGAGAGAGAGAGAGAGAGAGAGAGAGAGAGAGAGCACAAAAAGGCAACCTCCTAACCACATACGACAACATACACATCCAGTTCAACCAATTCAAAAAATAACGATTCCACTCAATACAAATGATCATCGTGGAATTCTTATGATTGCGTCACCCAAACTCCTTGTCCCTGCTGTCTCCGGAACACCCTCTTCGCAAACCACCTCACTGGCCGCCCTCTCTAGGACCTCCTGTCTCCTGAGTGAATAAACCGAGTTATTCACGAGAGCCCCATTCAGGCCAGGACAATGGTGAACCGAGAGAGAGAGAGAGAGAGAGAGAGAGAGAGAGAGAGAGAGAGAGAGAGAGAGAGAGAGAGAGAGAGAGAGAGAGAGAGAGAGAGAGAGAGACCTCCATCACGTCATTATCCTCTCTACCCTATGTCACTACAACCACCATCACTACCATCTTTTTACCATTTCTTTCTTCACCACCTCCTCCACCATCTCCTCCTTCCACCTTCTTCCTCCACCACCTCCTCTCCCTCCACCGGTGCCATTGTTACCTTAATTGGACACAAGCCCTCTCTTCCCCCACCGCAGTCCACCACCACCACCACCGCCACCACCACCACCACCGCCACCACGCTCATGGAAGTGCAAGCAATACTGTCGCGTCACGTAATGGGCTTCGGGCTTCAGTGCGGGCCAGGTAATGGACAGGTGGAGATGGAGGGCTGTGGTGGATGTGGGTTGGAGAGAAAGTGTGAGCGTGACCTGTACTTTAATAATTCATGAGTGTCTTGAAGTAGGTCAGGTCAGGTCAGGTCAGGTTAGGTTAGGTTAGTTCTTTTTTTTACTCTCTCTTTTTCTCTATTTATCTATCTATCCATCTCTCCACCTTTCAACCTCGTCGGCTTTTCAGTATCCCAAGATTCTCACCTCCTATTGCTCACTCCTTGATTTCCCATCTGATCTCCTTGCCACCAGTATCACGTTCTCTTCCCCTCCATACAATAGGTAGGTATGAGGAACCCTTTTTTGTCATTAAGGAAGTTAAAACAGGTAACCCTTGTGACCCATCAAGTTATGGGCCTTAATGTTGTTAGGGATAATTAATGATCACCCGACCATACCCTCACTCAGCCAACCTCCTCCTCCTCCTCCTTCTGATGTAATGATATGTTATGATATGGTAATGGTAATGATGGTGAAAATACAGTCCAGTGTGGTCTTGTGACATACTATTCTGCGTCAGAAATGTAGTAGTAGTAGTAGGAGGAGGAGGAGGAGGAGGAGGAGGAGACACCAAAAACAGCGGGAACAACAACAGCAACAACAACAACAACAACAACAACAACAACAACAACAACAACAACAACAACAACACTAGCATTCATCTCAAAGAACAACAAAGCACAAAGTCAGCCATATTATTTATCTTTTACGATCCCCAGTCCTGAGGTGGGACCGAGCCGCCCTTCCTGGTTCCACGGTTTTCCCAACTCACCCAATCAAACACACAAGTACGCTTGCAAAAGTTATAACGAGCACCACTACACAGGGCAAACGTGAAGACTTTTGCCAAGAGAAACGATAGAGAAATTGTTTTCCGTCAGACGGGATGCGAAAAGCTAATTAAAACTGGTTGAACTTAATGCCACCACCAGAAGAACAAAAATGGTGAGGCCTCGTTACAGGTATTTCTCGTTTTGAGCGAGATATGGGTTCCCACAGGCATCACACAAACTGAACTGGCACACAAAAGAAATATTTTCCCCATAAGAAACAATGAATAATAGAGAAGATTTAACTGTTAAAAAAATAACAATTATTAAATGTCTTTAGGTTGAAAAGATGGGAGATAGGGAGGGGGGGATGAGTTCAACGGGTGGTGGCTGCTTTGGTCTGGTTTCGGTCAAGACTCTATCGCCTTAAATCCAACAAGGAACTACTAAAGAATATAAGATCTACAGAAAAATGTTCATCGGCACATCAAGTAACACACGTAGTGTGTGAGGAAAAGTCAGAAGACAGAAACTAAGCCAAGTGAAAAAACATAATTCAAGATAATCAGCCTTATGCAAAGGTAAATAAGTTGAGTTTCTTTTAATTCATTTATATGTTTTCCAATATTATACCAGGTGTTAGTGAAGGTGTCCGGAATTTCGATAGTTCATATATGGCAACCCTAAGTCAGTTGGTATATCTGTCCAGGAACGAGGAGGAAGCAAGGCAGCACTCTCATGCAGCTCTTCCCTCTCTCTACCTCACTGACCCGCCACTGTTTCTGCGGTGGCCACCACCTCTCTGCTAACTCATCAAAATACATGGGTACGTAACACTATGCTTCACTTCCACAATCTCAAAAGCCTTCATTTAAGTTGACAAGAGTTATTTTATTCATTTCTGGAGTCTAAAAGGAAGATTAACCAGATTTTGTCATTATAAACTAAAGAAACTCAAATGAAAACACCGCTAATCATTTCTGTGGCCTTGGCGAATAGTCGTGATGAGAGAGAGAGAGAGAGAGAGAGAGAGAGAGAGAGAGAGAGAGAGAGAGAGAGAGAGAGAGAGAGAGAGAGAGAGAATGATGATAGGTGAAAAATTATAAAACAATAAACAAGTCACAGACACCTACATACACACACCTCATAGCTCAGTGGTAAGAATGTCTCCCTGGCTGTCTCGCCACGGCCCAGCAGACACATAGGGATATCAGCAGGCTAGCCATGAGGAACAGCAGGGGCGGTGAAGGAAGGGCTGGGGAGAGAGAAGTAAATTAGTGACGTTCATCAGTTAAATACATTCACAAAAACAGCTGATTCGGTTACAACACAAGAAATGACGGGAAGAAGATGCTTCAACAAGATATCAGATATGTATGTGGCAGATCCTGTAGCAAACATCAATATACCGAGAGATTTCTACCTATTATATATCTCCTGCCCATTGAATTAGTAAACACACACACACACACACACACACACACACACACACACACACACACACACACACCAAAATACCCGAAAAAATCACTTCAGAATGCTAGATATGGAGAGAGCCAATATAACATTATTACAGCACCACACACACACACACACACACACACACACACACACATACACGGTAAACATACAGTAACTCATGCTATATATATGGCAGATAAACCAGGAAGGCAAGGGGGCAGGGAGGCGCCCGCCCTATGACGTCACAGCTGATGACGTCACAGCTGATGACGTCACGGCTGATGACGTCACAGCTCTATATTTACGTAGCGTAAACCATTTTAAAAATGACCCCTCGATAAAACGCGTTTAGATCAACCTATTGTATCTGATCTGACGTGATAAATAGGATAACTAATTCCCAAAGTATAAACACAGTCCTAACAACAGAAATTGTAAAGAAATTCCACGGGAAAAAAACCATTTTATGAAAATATGACCCTTTTTAAAATTCGTTAAATATCCACTAACTACCACTTTAAAGGAACCAAAACCCATTTCAAAACAATTGATTAGTTATTTTTAATTATTTTAAACACTTTAGAGTGAGTTAGAGGCGGAAATAAATTATTCACAAGCTGATAATTAAGTTTTTAATGGAACATTGACGCCGCTAAATAACACTGTTCCTCTCCACTCATTTCACTGAACTTTAGGCATAAAACATTATTGTATATGGACTATCTTTTGCAATTAATAACAACTTTTTACAGCCTCAAATAAAAAAGGGCATTGGGCATTACAAGAATTTAGCGCAAAAATTCCCCCTTATATACCCCCCTTAATAACGCCAACCACAGCTATCCCCAACCCTTACACGCACGGAAATGACTTGAAACACACCGCAATATTCATAGAAAGTGTTAAATTTGACTATTGATCAGTCCAGAGTCCAGAAACAGTCCAGAAACGAAGAAAATATCCTGATATATGAGCCGGCTGGCGGAGGCCCCGTGGTGGGGTACGGGCCCCCCCCTCCTATCTCACTTCAACCTTCATTAAACTTAAACTTGACCACGAAAGCTACGTCTGAATGGCTCATATGAAAGCTTAGTACCATGGCTGCATACTGTGGCAAGATGAGCCTGTAATGATTGAGAGATATGGCTTAAAATGACCGATGAAATAAGAATCCAAGATGACGCCCCAGGTGTCGGGTGGTGGTGACTCACCTTACATACACGGCAAGGGTAGTGGTTGTAATAGCATAATCCATTATCTGTTACTCCATCTTGCAGCTTCAATCCAGGAATTAGATGACTTGGACACTGAATAAACTAGCAGTCTTATCTTGCCATTAAAACCACTGTCATAACAAACACTCGTGAACTCTCGCTGGTCACTTTAACCTTTTTCAGGTAATGATCATCTTAATACGCCACTACAGTAGCAAAAACATCGTGAAATACCGCTATTTATTTTAAACAGACCTTTAAACAGACTGGGAGCATAAAGTAGTCGTATTTTTCCATGTTCCTCTTCACACAGCTAAGAAATCAAGTAGGCTATATGCAAAGAACGTTATATATCAAGGGGGTTAAGTAAGGTTGTACATTAAGACGTGTGTGTATATATCAACAATAATTGTTGTGGCACTGTCTAAAGATTAAAAATAGGAAACTATTTTATTTACTAAGGATGCCAATGACTAATAGCTTAAAACACACATCAAGATCAAGTTGAAATATTACATTAAACATTGATAGTGTTCTATCACTCATACTAATAAACTACTGTATACAAAAAGAAAGTTACATTTTAGTTGCTACAAACAAGTCTGCTGTTACACAAAATGTTCCTAATAGATATGCAATGAAGAACACCCTCACACCATGAACACCATGCTAGCAGGCTGGCTGGTGCTCCTAAAACATTACTTGAGTGTTACCTACTTATAATCTTAAAAATAATACTTCATAAACATTTGCAGGAAATTAAATCTCCACATAACCGGGAGCAAATACATATTGTACATACATAAGAAACATGGGGAATGAATAGTATATGAAATAATTATGCATTTATCATTAACATTTTCTCTTCGTGAGTATTAACAACAATGGAACTGACCAGTAGAGTATCATACATTAGAAAGAGAAGAGTTTGTCATGTAAGATTTAATGAACATCTGGCTGAGTACACACACACACACACACACACACACACACACACACACACACACTAAGACAAAGACAATGACATGAATGAATGAAGCTGGATAATTTTGGGGTTATTATAGACAGGACAACACATCACAAGTAGGTAAATGCATACTTTCTGCTAGTAAGATTAGTAATAGAGGTAATGTCTGTTTGAAAGTCATTTACAGTCCATTGTGACACAATTATCAATTTTATAATGTGTAATTTCGTCCAAATTTCATGGCACTCCTATGTCTAAATTTACCAAAGTCCTAATGGTATACTGTATACAATATATGGGTAAATCGTATAGATATTCACTACTCTATACACTGACGGCTTGATCACTCTCTCTCTCCAGCAGTAAAAAGCAAGTTGCCAATGTCTACTTGATATTCACATGGAGCCCTACTCATTTTTTGTCAAGAGAAGTCTCTCCTTCATCTTTAACCTGCTTCCAGAGCAGCTTCACATCAGCAGACACCAAATTCTTACTTAATTCACTCCTACAACTTATGCAGTACTTACTGAATATTGAAGACCTAGACCATCTTTTTCTAGCTTGAAGGATTGGTTTGAGTTGCACTGGCAATGGAGTTTAAGAAGAATCCTTCACTGTTGAACCTATACCTAAAGACAAAATGTTCTATCCTTCCATGTAAATATAGAAAAACTTTTCCTCAACCTAAAAATAAGCGTCAACTACAAGAACAGCTACTTCTGCATAATGGCAAAACCAACATAGTTTAAAATGAATCAGCTTTTGCAAAATATGCCATAAATTATCATATGCAATAAAAAAAAATGCATATGCTATATTGCACCAAACTTAACTATTCCACTGAAACAACAGCATTTTAGGGAAAAATTTATTTAAAGCCACCTCTTGGAGCTCATCTGACATTAAAATGGTACTGTAATTTACTATATGTATCAAAATATACTGTACAGTGACACAAACCACACATCCATCCACACAATACTGAAACACTGAATTATTGAGCACAGTCATACGCACTCATCCAGTTTTTACTGGATTTTGGGGGGAAGTGAGAATAGGACAGGTGGGACTCCCATACTTACTTACTCCCTTCCATTTTGCTAGTAAATAAAAACTTCCTTTTGCTAGTGATGATGAACATCAAGATAATCATTTCCATTATTAATCCAAAACAATATACTATGCAATCTGAATACACAACTATGATGCTAAAATTTTGAGAATGAAACCACAAGCATCCAAAAATTGCCAAACTTTTCTGGCTGGAACCATCTGACAAACTGTCACCTGGTTACATGAGAAACTCAACACAAGATATGTTGTGCATATATCTCCTTCTATAAATACTTGCATGTTCACCAGTCATAATCAAAATTCTCATACAAAAATATGCTATGCTCCATGATTTCTCTATTTGTAAATGCCTTTATACTTGTCTTGATGACTGTACAATGAACACAAGTGCACCAGCTAAATGAAAAAAATCTTCATGAATTTTCATTTTTCTATGATGTTCATTAACCATTAATTTAGGTTACAATGATGGTGTTTTATAAACAGTACTACAACTATGAAGACAAATGAAGACAAATGTGGATTATGTCACCAATGTCGAATATTTATTGATCCACAACCTTTTCTGCTAAATTTTTAGGATTTCAGATTTCATTGCAGTAAAAAAAATAAAAGGAACGAGGGCAGCATAATACAACATTAGCATTAAGCTTTCACCCATGCCATTTCAAATATAGTGGCACCTAACTTAAGAAATAATCTTCTTTTATTCATCTTTATTAAGATTTCAAAAGTTTTATTAGCTTTTCATTATTGTATTTGGTGTTTAGATCCAAATTTGGTATTTAATGCCTAACAACATACATTGCTAATACTAAATCTTCATTTTTAGAGCATTTTAAATTTCAGAATTTGGGATAAAAGATTGTGGATCTGTAGTTTAGTTCTTTACGATAATTATAAAATAAAAAAACTATAAACGTATAAATAAATCAATTAAAATATTTACTATAATATGAGAACCTACATAAACTCATGATAATGCTGGTAAAGGATCTACATGTTAACAACACAATGAGATGATAGGCCTTTGACCTGAAGTGAACATAAATGTTCTTATAGAACAATGAGACAAATGACCTTTCCTTCCTCTGACATGATTAACACAACCTCTAATACCATAAATGATATATATATATATATATATATATATATATATATATATATATATATATATATATATATATATATATATATATATCCTCAACAAATCCACCTGTTCTGAAGTCTTCTTTAGGGTATGAAATCATACACCATAAACTCTGACACATTCCTAATATATAGTTCACACCTGGCAAGTATAGAAATGCTAATAATCTTTAAAAAATACAAGTTACTGTGAAGATGAAAATACAATACTAAAAATAATGACAATCTAATGTTGCTTTCATATCAGCACATGTGTAAAAACTCCTAAAAATTATGATCAACACTGCAGGTACAATACCTCATGATATACAAACTGATATAGTATACATATATAAATTACTCATGAGATAGAAATGAATAAAAAATATTGATACTGAAAGTAAATAGTGTATAAAAATAGGGATCTACAAAGCTGTCAAGTTATATTTACTTTACATAAATCTTTTCCTTGGTGTTGAAATTATTTGACAAGTAATATCTACAATGAGCTGAGCAAAAACCATTCAACTGGATTAATCAATATAAAACCTAGCACCTAATACTCCTGCATATATAGTGTCAAAACAGTAACAAAATACTATTCATGATATATCTCAGCACACAAACCTTGGTTGAGGTTCATCGGAATGCTTAAAATACTCAATAATTGCTTCAATACTTGCATATGAACCAAATAAAAAGCAGATAAATCCAAAAGAAAATACTCCAATACATTTTGCAATGGTCCATTTTGATAATCTGGAAAAAAAAAAAAAAAATTGTATCATGGAAATATTACAAAACTAAGATTAAGACATCATACAACAGCTCACATTTCAAGTACAATGGATGCTCAGTTCTCATACTTTCATTCCTGAATGATACCCTAAAAATGTTCAAAAACTTAAACTATTTTCCCCATTAGGAATCAATATGAAATGGATTAATCTATTCATGGACAATTGCTTATCACATTCACACAACTAAGATGGCTACTGCACAACATATCCAGTGCACAAGGATGTAATGAATGAACTTTGTGTCATGGAACTTATCCAAATACACACACGCACGCACACACACACACACACACACACACACACACACACACACACACACACACACACACACACACACACACACACACACACACACTGCATAGTGTAGTGGTTAGCACGCTCGGCTCACAACTGAGAGGGCGCAGGTTTGAATCCCAGGCGCGGCGAGGCAAATGGGCAAGCCTCTTAATGTGTATCTAGCCCCTGTTCACCAGCAGCAATTAGGTACGGGATGTAAGTCGAGGGGTTGTGGTCTCGCTGTCCCGGTGTGTAGTGTGTGATGTGGTTTCAGCCCTAACCGAAGATCAGTCTATGAGCTCTGAGCTTGCTCCATAGGGTAAAGGCTGGCTGGGTAACCAGCAGGCGACCGAGGTGAATAACACACACACACACACACACACACACACACACACACACACATACACACACACATATATATTGATTTAGTGAAGGAAGCCTTACAATATGACACAGAAAGAAGCAACACACTTGCTACCAAAATGAAGGACATATTGCTGCTGAGAAAGGCTATTGGGAAAATACAGTAGTGCAGTATTAATGGTTTTGTTGACTATTGAAATGCAGGATTATGACAGAGTTAGTGAAGCTACAGTTTGCTTACATTAATGCTGCTCAGCAATATCACATTTACCTTTTTCATATTTCTATCTTACACACTAACTCTCCTCCAAGTATCAAATTATAAATTGATAATAAACAGCAGCTTTTGCTTTGTCTTTTGATATTCTAAATGAAATAATTTCCTTCAAAAATTCAATATAAGCAATTAGGAGTACAAAATTTTATTCAAAAAGTATATTCTTCAAGAAGGGAAACACTTGGTAGCTGAGGTTCTAATGTAAACCTCACCAACCATAGTATGATATCCCCCTCAACTTTTGAAGCACTCTTATAACACATCCATCCAAACCTGCAGCATATTCTCCCATTTCTCTCATTCTCACCCAGGTCTGGTGCTTTGTTATGGTACATGTGGCCCTTTCATGTCTAGCTCTCTTCTACAACACTTCAGTTAATTTCATGTTATACTGTCAATAGCACTTACCAGGATAATGATGAATTTCACAATATAAATGTTTCAATAAATATAAGAAACATTAATAACACTAATAATGAAATTAATAAAATGTTCTTACCTGGGCCAGAATGTGACTAGTTCAATGATAGGAGGAAAGATGATGGCAAGGGTGGAAGACGATACAGCCCCCACAAGGGAGATGAACAGTCCAATGTTAGGGATGGCAGCAGCAAGAATAACTGAAAAGAAATGAAATAATGTTATTCATTAAGTCACAGGAGTACTTGCTTCAGTGTACTCCAAAAGATTACAGAACAGCTGTACTAATATTCCCAGATTCACTAAAGTGGTACAACAATGTCCCTCAGCCATTACCCAACAGTCATTACCTATTAACAAACTGAGGAAGAAGTATATAATATTTCATTAGAGTACACTTACATGTTACCAGCACCAAGAAAGCCCTGAAAGCATATTCCCCAAGACACTTTGCCTTTGAGGAGTGAAATCTTGGAGCAAGGTGGGGCCACATGATCTCAGCTGGTACATACAGCATCAGTGAGTAAGTCAGATAAATGGCAAGAGCCATCAACACTTTCACCAGTTGTGCCAGACTGAAAATGTAAATACAATTATCAATACAATGTATTATTCCTGATATTCTATTCTCTATGAATATCAGTTATGGAAATCGCTGACATCCATTAGCTGCAGGTCAGAACAAAGATTACACATTTATTATTTACATACATCTCTTCAAGCATCCATTTTCATGGCACATAACCATCAACAGACAAATCTGCACATCTCATACTTCCCATAGTATTAACTTGAATTAGTAGATGGTGTCTAACAAGCTGAACCAAAATGTCATTTTATCCAACTGCTTATTGATACCCATTAGAGGCAGCTTTAGCTAATAATAGCTCCCATGAAAAAAAGGATGACAGATGTCACTTTAGTTAAAATTATAGGTTGGAAAACTTCTCCATCAAGTAGGGAGTCTACTATACATTAAAAACAACTACACCTATAGTATAAGAATGCCTAATATTATAGAAGAAAACATGGAAATAGAAAACCTAAGCAAATCTCACAATATTATTATCTAATCATGTTGAGACTGCAAACAAGTAGCTGCAATCTTTACTGAAAAAGAGAGAAACAAAGGAAAAGTATTTCTCATATTTCTTCTGAAACCATGGCTTTCAGTTACAAAAACAAAATTAGTTGTGAGTCTGGAAGTGTAATACAAGCATTGTTAATAGCACAGAAATCTACTTTTTGACTTTAGGGGCACTGCCGTGGTAAAGTAGAACCAAGCATGCTTTTGGGGGCCAAAGGGTCCTCAAGCGTATGGGTTCAAATCCTGGCCACAGTCTGAGGGTAGGAATGGTTTCCTATTTGGGTAATGGTTCCCAAACAAGTGGGCTTTCAGATGGAAGGTCCCCTTTAGCTTGTAAATTCCCATAAAAAGCCCACATTGTCTAAATAAGAAAAAAAGTCACAACATAAAGCTGCTACATACTTGTCACTTGGAGGCAGATTCAGAGTGATGGAACCATGGACTGCATCACCATATTTCAGGTACCCAAAGAATCCAACAGCAATGTAACCACAAGTTACAAGAATCATGCCAGTGTTAAGAACACCATTAAGACCACGAAAGTCGTGTGGGTTGATCATCTTTCTCTCAAGAGGAAGAACCTGTGTGCATTAGAAACAAAGGTTATAAGACCTACAAGAGTTGAAAATAATATAAAATAATAATATAATAAATCCAGTCCCTAATATCTATATAAAATGGCTAGTTTTACGGTTCACTTTTGTTGTTGATTAAAGTAATCACACCTAAACGTAACTAATGACTTTTATTGACTCCTCTTTGTAGTTTCAGTATAACAGATCACTGTGCAGCATGATGGTACACCAATATACTTACTATATAACCCATTTTATGTATAAATAGAATGTCACTTCTTTGTATCATCAATGACCTCATGCATCACACTTATTTTCCCTCCTAGTGCCCTCCTTCCTTCATTCTGTTCACCTTTTAACTTCAGTACTATTCACTTCATCTCATAAGTTTCTGTTGGCACTCACGATCAATTGGGGTATTTGCTGCGGGTGAGTTGGCAGTAATTGCTGACTGTTTTAATATAGGATAGAGTCAACACTCCCACAGTTCTCTGGAGAAGCATCATTCTAAAACTGCTTCTCATGATATGTCTTGATCCACAGTACTTAGTATTATAAAATGTTGATCATAAGCATTTATGCCAACAGTATCCATGGCATCTGGAGATGCACATTCTATTTACCAGTTATTATAAACTAAATAATTGAAACTAGGCTCTCAATTTTTCCACACATTCACAATCTGTTACATTCTTAGTTAGAAATATCTTCTTCTGGTTTCTAGAGTGACTAACATCTTATTGTGTGAATTCCTCAGAACTGGGTAAGTATCATTTGTACTGACGGACCATTGTGATGGGTGAAACCCTGTGGAGACAAAAGGACTGGGCAAAGTTACACATACTTCTCCAAAACACAAAAAAAAACAAAAAACTTTTCCTCAGCTTACCACTCCAATGCCCTCAAAGGCATATATTGATGTTCCAAGAAAGAGAGGTAGTTGCTTCCAGGATTTGAATTCTGCTCTGTCATATGATGAGGGAATATCCATCAACAAATAGTGGAAAGTGATGGCCAGTCCCAGTCCCAGGAAAACATTACTAAGTAAAGAAAATGGTGCCAGCACCTGTTGAATATTGATAGAGGTCAGTATGTTAAGTAATAAGTTATTACCTTGAATCAACAAGTATGGAACACAAAAAACTTTTCACTGACAACTGTACACTTCTATTTATTCCATTGATGTATCAATTATCTACTTTTTGCTCTTTCTCTCTCTCTCTCTCATTACTTTTCAGTAAACATTTCATACTCATTACTTACCTTTAAAGATCTAATCATAGAAATACCTAACAATGGTAATATTAAGATGGCCATGTATCCATGAATATCAATATCATTCCCTGGAAACTGACAATCCACAACCTGCAAGGGAAAAAGAAAATCAAACAAACTCTAATGGAAATAAGCACATTAATATATGTCAACATATGTAGACATCTTGCCAACATGTATGGTATGAGCAATCTAAAAGCAATGAGCTGAATGATGGAGGCAGACCATGTACTAATTAGAACATGAACAATCAATATAGTTGAAAAGAGGCCAAAGGAAAAAAAATTATACCACCTGGAGAATAGCATATATAAGAAAATACTGTCTGCTGCCACAATAACCACATATGGCAAAATAATGCCATTAAATCAAACCATTACAATGATCATGATGATTATGATAATAGAATCTGAGTTTTTGTTTCTTCCCTCTGAACATACAACAAAATCATCTCACCTGTTTAACATTGGCTGCAATGAACACAACATAGACACAGCAAAAGCCAAGCTGTGTCAGGGTGAGGAAGGAATTCAGCACTCGACGGGCTGTGTTGGCAAATGGTCTGAGGGGAGCTGGGCCAGTAGAGAATGCATGGTAACCCACTTCAGCATAATCCATCCCTGCCACTCCCAACCTCTCTTTCAGTTCATGAGCACAATTTACCTAGAAAATCAAATAATCATGTGGACTTTAAGGAAATAATTGATTTAGTCAGTGTGTTCATAACCAAAGTGATATATTAGCTGCAGCAGTGGTCAGCCCCTAACTTGAAGATACAATCCTTACTGGAGCCACTTCAGTACAAATACAGTATAAGGTTTTGAGATACATGTATACCATGTTGTTTCATATGCCAATCCTTAAATTCCATATAATTGTCAAGCCACAGTATGCTTCTATGCAATAAGTAAGTACAATGAAGAGATCAGTCATCCATTAAAAGTAGTGTTGACAATTTTTCTTTGGGATTATAAGTACATAAATACAATCCATATTCTTACCAACATGTGCATACAGTGAATACAAATAACAGCAATGATTGGAAGGAGTGCAGTGCCTGTGTACAACCCAGAGTTCTTGAGGCCATCTGGCATGGCAAGGATTCCTGTACCAATGTTTCCTTTGATGAGATGAATCAGAGTTTCACAATTTCTGAAGAAAAACACAAAAGATTACCTAATTATACAATAAATATGTGTCAACTTCATCATTCTAAAATAAGAAAAACATGTATTAAGCATAACCATATCAATGACAGCTACAAACATGAAAACATTGGCATTTGGAAAATTTACCATACATTACTTAGCAAAGGTTAAACTTGCCTTTTACCATCTTTATTTTCTTAGATATTACTTTGATATGAGAGTGTTGATACTTGCGTGGTCTGTTGGTGAGAATCATCAATGTGATGGAAGGATGCTGTGAGACCTCGGTTTCCATCCTCACTTGTCTCATCTCCCTTTGGGTGATCGTTTCTCTGAGAGTCATGAGATCTTGCATTTTCTGGATCATTATTTGGTTCTGGTCCAGTTAGAAGAGGCCTGTTTTCTTGCGTGGTGGTGGACATAGCTCCTTCAAAGAACAAAACAAAAATATCTTTCATATATAGTTCATGTACTAATACTCAGTTCTTGTGGAGGATACAGATACTTTAGTAAATGGATCTAGGTGAAACTGAAAATCAAAATCAATTGCAATGCATCAAAATCTTTAGGAAATCTGTTATTTTGACTGAGATCCTTTCTAGTGAAAATTTTGATATCTACCAAAAGGCTACAGAAATTCCCTTTATAATCAAAATTTCAAAAGAGAGCCACGAAAGAATGCCATGTTGAAGATGAAAGTTTCCCCTCCACCAGCTAAGACTCACGGCTACTACTATTCTTAGGTCCCTTTAAGAAATGTTCCCTTAGCAGTACTGCTCTTTGATTTACTACCAGTGCTAACAGACACAAAGGAGTACACCAGTGGTAAGTATACATTATTCCAAGACACTTTTCTTCTATATACTATATATGGGAAATTAATCATTTAGTATCTATTATTATTTAAAGTTATACCCTAGGCCCCTCTCCTGAGGTCAACAAATTTTATAAAGCATGATAAGAATGCATCAGTGGATTTTAAATAGGTCAGAATAAATTAGGTGTTAGCATAGGTTTGGCTTAATTAGAATGCAAAAATGCTGTAAATGTGAAGAACACGAATCTAGAGATTTTTCCCAAAAATTCAAGGAATTTTTCACTAGATCTAAAGAATTTTTCATAATGATTTCCCGCAGGCAAGAGTGTTCATTTCGTGTTCTCAGCATCAAAGTACAACCACTGATGCAATTTTTTTACTTAATAAGAGACTGATGACTCTTTTCCACCTTTACCAATTTAATCACTGAATTCAGCATGTTTAAAGAAAAAAATGGGTATTTCCAAAGTTTCCTGTCAGTCTCAGTGAAATTAAAAGAGTGCACCACTGAAAAGTAGACATCTAAGACACTTTTCTTCTATATACTTTCTCTCACAAATTACGTACTTATTTTGTATTGATGCTAATCAATAAATTTTTCATATAACATAAAAATCCCTGCATAAAGTTAGATTAGGTTTAGTTGAAATGCATCAATGGTTGTATATGCATAGAACAAGAAAATATTTGTATTAAGAAGAAATAATAAATCTAGGAATTTTTTTGGAATCTAGCGAGTTTTTTTCCGAGGGTCTGGAGTTTTCATTTCATGTTGCAGGCATCAAATTACAACTATAGATGTATTCCTTATCAACTACTTGATGTAAGACTGAAGTTTCATGGATGTTTACCAAAAAAAAAAAAAAAAAAAAATGAAATTCAGCAATATCTCCAAAAGGGATAACTCCACAGGATGGAGGTCAATGGAACACCAACAAAACTCATGGCTATGGCAAGTCCTGCTGGGAATTACTCAATATGGGAAGGGAGTATGCATGGGGATTCGCGAGGCGTGACCGCCAGGAGTGGCGCCATAGGGTAGGCGTGGCGACCCGCCCCCCTGTGTATGCCCCCCATGATTGACTGACGGATGATCACCAGCAATGAACTGCTTACCACGATCAATAGTCTAAGGCTAACAATCAGTATGAAATAACCCGGTTTCCCATCAGATAATGAAAGCCTTCGCGACAGACAGACAGACATCACAGGTTAACACCACACACCTCCCATACCTTCCTTCCCCCTCACCTGAGCCTAGCACAGCCTGAAGCAACAGACACAGCACACCACACTCAGTATCCTTACCCTGAGTACAGACCACTTGAAGGATTCTGTTGGGCTGATGTCCTCCGAGCTACAGAGGGGCTCCTTGTTTACGCCTTTTGTTGTCATCTGACTAAAACCCATTGCATCTCAACCCCTTTACGACATTAGCAACTTCTAAAATACCTTTATCCCAACATTATCACTATATACATATGCACGTACGTATTGATACAAAGAGTGCACATAAGGATGTAGATTTATTTGATGATGGGATAAGGCATAAACTGACCTGGTGTGAGGGTGTGGTTAATGATCCTCATAGTAAAGTTACTGGTGAAGGAATCGAACACTTGTTCTACAGACTCACGACAGGGAGGGCTGTGATATAAGTGATCGTGTGTGTGCTATTTATTTGGTTACTTTTCATTTACAACCGACACTAGTTTACTATAGATTTCAATGGTTTGATTATTTTTTCCCCGTAATAAAATACAAGAAGTAGAACAGGTTATACGTGTTACCTATATATTTTCAGGTATATGAAAGCTGAGTAATGAACTAATATATTTTGCATTATGTCCACACAGAGCACCACATGTAGTGTGTGGCAACTATTCACTCCTACATAGATACATTTTTTTTCCTATGTAACGCTTCAAATTTACTTAAGCTTGTACCTATACATTTTTACATGATGAACTACTTTATAAACTATACTTAGGCAAAATTCAGGTACATGACTACTTAAGTAATTTGACTGTACTTTCAATACACTCGTGTACAATCCGTTTCTAAATGAGCAGCTCTGCCTATAATCTCTATCAAAAGGGCCGGCACCATTTAAGAGGCGACTGTGGCAATTTTGGTGCAGTTATGCCCTTGAAACTTTCTGCAAGGCTTCTGCTGGTCAACGCAGAGAAGTAGAACGTTCGGGAGATCAGACGCATAGTCAAGTCTTCCATATAGTCGTGTCAAGCGCCCCCGCCCCCCGCCCCCCACCCCACCCCAGCCCCGTAGTATACAGTACGTTTGTTATCTTCTCTCCGCACACCTGTTCGAGAGAGAGAGAGAGAGATTAAAAGTTGCTGATGCTGTGCAAGCTTCGTTGTCGCCAGCCCTCCCTCTCTACCCACGGCTTTCCAAACCACTCAAGAGACACAGCATGCAGCACAACTCCAGAGACACAGCATGCAGCACAACTCAAGAGACACAGCATGCAGCACCACTCAAGAGACACAGCATGCAGCACAACTCAAGAGACACAGCATGCAGCACCACTCAAGAGACACAGCATGCAGCACAACTCCAGAGAGAGGAAATAGGGAAGAGAAATACATACTTCAAAGCAAGAAGTAAACAGTAATCATCGTATACATGAATAGTCTTATTACAGATCTTATATACACCTGCGTTCATATTATCGCCCATCGCTCCCCCCCCCCCTCCCCCCCACACACACACCTTATGCTATCTTCTTCGCTATCATCGAACACTTAGGATTTAATAGTTAATTGTCTAGTCATAAAGAGTAACAATACTATTTATATTATATTATATTGATCTGCCGTTCAATAAGATAGATAAATAAATAAATAAAGCATAATAATAATGATGAGGATAATACTAATGATAATTTATTATTTTTATTGATATAATTATTGTTACTATAATTATTATTATTATTATTATTATTATTATTATTATTATTATTATTATTATTATTATTGTTATTATTACTATTATTAAAAATAAATAAAAATGATAACAACAACAACAACAACAACAACAACAACAACAACAACAACAAATGATGATGATGATGATGATGATGATGAGGAGGAGGAGGAGGAGGAGGAGGAGGAGGAGGAGGAGGAGTATTTTGATGTTTCCAAACCTGTACATAAAACACTGAATAAAATTGTAAATGTTTTTTTCTTCATAATATTCTGTAATTACATCATTATGGTGAGTACATCATCTTTATAACTACTACTGGTACATATTCTAACATGCTGGACTGACTATGCTCTCTCATTAGACATTCTTCCATTGACCTATCGGTAGCTTATCTTCAATTTTCCATTATGTGTATTGTCCTCTTTTATAGCTTCTCGTCTATTATGGTATTCTGAGGCTGTTATGCTTTCCTGTCTCACTCCATTTGACCATCCTGGCACAAAATGGAAACACTTTATTTTGTAAGTGTGTTCGCAAAACATCCCTCCATCATTCGCCTACGAAGTTTTACAAATAGTTTCCCTGCTATTAGTTATATATATGCAAAACAGAACAACATTAAATCCATATACTATCTTATCATTGCTTACACATGTGATCATCAATATTGATTATCTGGAAACAGATTTAGAGGCACTGAATTCGACAAACACTTGCGCATGCTATTCTTCACATACATATAAACTTATTACTACTGCTGTATCAAACTATTATTGCAATAAGACATCAATTTCTCTCCTTACTTAAGTATATTCTATGAAATTTGAAGGACGCAGTTTTAACGGATAAGTGAGTGACGAGTGGAGATGTCCCAGTGCACAGAGCTTGCCACTGATAAGCAAACAGTTATTGTCGTCCTTGAGCAGAAGGATGGCGGATGGAGGAGGGGGTGTGTGAAAGATCAAAGCCTTACATTACCCACACTTCATACTATGTAAGCTCTATCATTATTATTATCATTATTATTATTATTATCATCATCATTATTATTATATTATTATTATTATTATTGTTATTATTATTATCAACATCATCATCATTATCATTATTATTATTATTATCAGTAGTAGTAGTAGTAGTAGTAGTAGTAGTAGCAGTAGTAGTAGTAGTAGTAGTAGTAGTAGTAGTAGTAGCAGTAGTAGTAGCAGTGGAAGTAGTAGTAGTAGTAGTAGTAGTAGTAGTAGTAGTAGTAGTAGTAGTAGTAGTAGTAGCAGTAGCAGTTCTAGAAGTAGTGGTATCATTGTTGTCTTTGTATCAAAAAGACATCCTAAGGAGAGAGAAAAAAAGAAAGAAACGTACGAGTACTTGCTTCCCACTCTGATAACACACACACACACACACACACACACACACACACACACACAGGGTCATGCACGGTGCCAGATGGTAGGCAGTGGCAGAATACCGGACTGATGGCTGAGGATAGAAGTGTCCTGGAGACTGTGGCCCCGGCCCCTGCACACCTCACCGCATCAACCACACGCCTCACCACAATGTTCCTCATACTTGTACGACCTATCCTCACTTTCTTGTGATCTCGCCTCCTTTAGTTTTTGTTCACAATCTTTAAGTACCTCGGTGTTATTCAAACATCTCCTATCGCTTATGAGGCACTCTTGACATCCTCGTGATCTGACTAATGCAACAGCAGTAAATGATAGTTTTGACAAAGCTCGAAGAATGTTGTAATTTTTCGACAGTACAAACTATGGTTCCTACTTTCATTAGGTGTACAGCAAAAACTTAAACTTCCTCATACGAATTATAGATAAGGGATTCGCTGCCATCCTGCCACCACCTGACTCTTATTAGTGGTATTCAGGAGGGAAAAAAATAATATGAGAGTTGAACAGTTTTAATGCAATAATATTGAAGTCTATATCAATTGTAAAGATAGATCATTAGATATGTCAAATGACTAGGAATGAAAATAAATGAATAAATAAATAAAAAGTCATGATGCTCATCTCTTCTCTTCCGTGATACACAGTATAAATAGAAACATTGTTCTACAGCAATTTGTGATTGGGATGAAATGTAAAAACAATCATGCTAAAAAGTTATAACGTCGACACAAATGGAATGATGATATGGGCCTTTCCTTCATGTAAAGATACACACCGTAAGCTGCCAGTGAACAGCGCAAACAAGTGTTCAGAACTAAAGCCCGATGAAAGAAGTTTATTAAAAGTGAAAAAAAAAAAAAACGTACGAATATGGTTATTATTTCTGAGGTGCATAATATAAATCCACCGAATTGGAACAATTAATCAAAGACACGATCTTAACATATCATATTTGAGCGCAATTTGAAGTTTATTTGCGCACACACACACACACACACACACACACACACACACACACACACACACACACACACACACACACCAAAAAAAATAAAACCACACCCACACACACTGTATATATATTAATGATTGATTAAATAATGCCAATGAATTAATTGGAATCTAAGAAAATTACTAAATTTTTCTATAAAGAGCTGAGGGCGCAAAAGCTTGAACATAAACAATATTCGAGATGTACTGCACGATGTTATGTCAATACATGGATCAACTATTTACGTTTGATATCAAAAGAACGGGCCTGAGGCGAAGACAAAGAGCAGCGAGCCATAACAGTTAGTATCAGCGTATTGGTAAACAGTATGCAATGACCAAGAATACTCTATGATAACATGTTCTAAATCAAGTAAGGAGAATATAGAGAAAGTGAGTAGACCAGAAGGAAAGAGGTCAGAGAAGGGAAAACAAGGGATACGAAGAAGAAAGACATGAAGAATAATGCAATTATACATAGGAAATTGGTGCTGCCTGGTTGATGGCACTGATCAAGGTAAACAGAATTCGATGCATCATGTAACATGTCCCTCAATAATCTTTATCTTAGGGGCCTTCAGTTCAGTCTGACGTGGAACTTCAGTACACTTGAAGGTACATTTTCCAGTCGATCTCTGCGGAAAGTTCCATTGGAATCTTCCACCCACGCTCTCAAAATTGACGAATTTATTCACACTATCTCCTAACCACATTCGCTCCTGACACATGCAGATCCCAGTTCATAGCTAAATGACAAACCAGAGACTTTAAGTAAACATAAAATAAATTAAAAGCTACTTAGAAGCACTTCTGTTCATAAAAATTGCGGAAACTCCTGGTATTCCAATCTGATATCGTAGACACGTCAATCAATCAGCAACCACTTGTAGTGACTTGAAGCGCAACGTGTGTGCACTGTTCACGTGTGACTGGCAACCATCATCATCTCTAAAAGTCTCCTCTCGGAATTTCCCCTTGTCCATTCATAAAGGCAGATTTATCGATAAGATTATCGTTTGTGGATTCTGTAACGGAGGTGTTGTCTGTCTGCTGATAAGGAACACCTGATATATAGCGTAAATTTGTACCCACGAGGTAAACAAACACCTAACGAGATTTCGCCTAGGGGCGTTTCCATTAAAGTAAGGAAAGTTTTGAACCAGCCTCGTATTCACTTCTACGAAAACATTAACTCTTCAATGCTCTCCTAGAAATTAAATCAATGAATAAATAGCTCGATAATAACTCGTTTTGGATCGCACGTAAGAATGGCAGTTGATTTCCTCTGGGGTCAAAATCATAAGTCGTAAGTATCGAAAAATCATGTTATACGCAGTAGAGAGAGAGAGAGAGAGGGAGAGGGGGGGTGGCGTGAGTGTATTTACAAGCTATCAACTATGAAAAGAAAATCCTACATTAATTGTGGTGACAGGGGAAAACTACGCAGCAAAGCTTCTCTGATCTCTCACTTCAGTCAGCCATGATATAACAAAGAACACGACTGTATGTGACAATCTTGTATCAAATTCAAATATAAGTCTGCAGCGATGGTTTATCAGTTACTTAGCAACGACGACATGACCGATAAAGCCTCTCAGCAAGGTCTTCGTTCTCATTCTGTTCCACTATGTATGTTATGGCGCAACAGGATAAAGCGTTGACGTGAACAGCAAGAAATAGAATCACTCAGTCTTAAACTTCCACTCTCTCTCTCTCTCTCTCTCTCTCTCTCTCTCTCTCTCTCTCTCTCTCTCTCTCTCTCTCTTTTAATGACTATCAACACAAACACTAAATCCCGTATTCTAGCAATGTAATAATATCCTCAACTGCATATCTGTCACATCTGCAGCGTTTATTAATACAACCCAGGATCTCCACCGTCAGTAGTGTTGATCGCACCACCATCACTCAGCACAGCGCTTCCGTCAGCTCCATGGAGGTGGGATGAGATGAGTTAGCATGTTGTCAGTTGTCACTAGTATGGAGCTGACGCGCTATTGGTTCGCTGTCGCCCCTATCCCCCTTAGACTCAAAACACTACCAGGAGAGAGAGAGAGAGAGAGAGAGAGAGAGATACATACATACATACATACATACATACATACAGAGAGAGAGAGAGGGGGGGAGGGAGGAATCACTCGGAAACACCTGCAAAACTCCCGTAATTACGCTAAATATGGGAAATTGTTACATTGACCGTGGCTGAGCGGCTTCGGGGATCGGAGCGTAAGGCTCAGCAAGACAAGGGAGTCCGAGATACCAAGGTGGTGTGATGGTGTGGTGTGTTGGTGGTAAGCGGTGGTGATGGTGGTGTCGTGTGGTGTGGTATGGTTTGGTGAGTTGATGACTCCTACAAAGCTTAACTGCCCTGTGTGTGTGTGTGTGTGTGTGTGTGTGTGTGTGCTTAAAAAAGAACAGATAGTTGATCTTCTACCGTCATTGACAACAACAACAACAACAACAACAACAACAACATGACAACATAACATTTAAATGCTAAATATATTGCTTAAGGATGAATCACTTCCACTTGGATTTCATCACGGATGGGTTCGTCTTCGTTCTTTGTTATGTCAAGAGAGAGAGAGAGAGAGAGAGAGAGAGAGAGAGAGAGAGAGAGAGAGAGAGATAACATGGCCGGAGTATCTACTGCACGCAGTGCACCAGTTGACAGGTAAATACACCTCTCACGTACAACTTCCTTGGTGGGCGTTGTTTTGATCTGTTTTGTTTCATTGGAAAGGTAAACATGGTACATCGTAATTTTCACAAACCTCCGTCCACTTTTCTTGTTCATAGTTATATCACTGTCAATTGTGAAAGGAAAAGAGGCAGCATTTAAGATTCACTTACCGTCAGTATCACGAGTGACGCGTGGGCTCCCACAACGATAACAGAGGGTCGACTGTCGGTACTTGTAGCTCAGCGTCGGAGAGCGCGAGCCTGGGAGTGCCAGATGGCAGCGTGTGAAATTTTGAAATTCGTGGCTACAATGATTTTCTAATGCAGCGTAACTGTTAGATTTTTCTATGAAAGACAACAGTATACTTTTTTTCTACAATAATCCTAAGTACCAAAATTTGGCATAATCAGCAGATTTCAAATAACCTACTGCCAACATTTTTTACTGTGATTTTTTCTGAAATTGTAGGATCGAATATAGCATTTAAAAAAAAAATGTGATTTCATTTGGCAGGCACTCAGCGATGGTTGTTGCTGCGAAAAGTTGTTTCTGCTTAGTTGCAGAGAAACAGTGTAACTTTCTTTTCACCAAGAACTGAAGACAAAGAGAACTATGAAAAACTGTAAACAAAGTAGTTATAGGTACAAAATGTCATGTATCCATCTTTCATATACTGTATTTTCATATAATTACTACTACCTTATGATTGATTGTGGTGCTCTTATCTGCTAAGGAAGCTTCCTAAGAGAAGTAGATAACCCATGCTAGTCTTCCCTTCTCTCCAAACACAAGCTTGATTACTCATTCCGTGACACTCCAAGACAATTCTAATTCATCCAATACATGCTTACAAACTTGGTCATTTGTACAAAAGTTTACACAGAAAAGGTATGCCAACTCCAATTACACTCTGCTAAGTGAGATTCTGATCAACCAACACAATATCCCATTTTACGAGCAAATCATGCATCTTCCGCTGACCCATCGTGACCGATAACAAACTCCTGCTATAATAGAAATAGAGGTACAGCTTCAGACAACAATCAGGTCAAATCTCTAACATCATCGAGCTCTTAATAAACGATGACTCACCCACAGATGTTCGTCTAATGATTGTGATACGTAACTACACGTGCTCACAGATCATGTACCAAAGACCAAGGAGTGATGTTGTGACGCTACAGACTA
>CM035196.1:9049458-9070376 GCA_020233015.1 Callinectes sapidus | reverse complement strand
AGAGAGAGAGAGAGAGAGAGAGAGAGAGAGAGAGAGAGAGATTAGTTCTTTGTATATTCAACATTGAATACTAGGATTAGACTGATATAGATACTGCTGGCATCATTACAACCACTTATTTTTAACAGCCTCCCACCTTTTTATAAGCAGCCACTATTTTTTCTCATATAATGATTCTGATAGTTACAAGGCCTCACTGTTCACCTGTTATGGATGCACCATGTCTGTGCAAGACAAAGTAAGTTATTTGCAGATTTGTGATATAGTTTACATTTTGTTTAGATACTCTAATGATTTTATTCCCAATAGGCTCGACTGCCTAAAGAAAATGCAAAGCCGGGAAGCAGACTTTGGTTACTTTGAAGCAGAAGACTTGAAAGTGGCTGCCCTCTTCTTTGGGAATGAACAACAGGTGGTTCTCCAAGCTTGTGAGTACAACCTTTCTGTTGTGTAGGAAATAAGGTCTTTGTTGGTCACCTGTTAACTTGAAACTTTATGAAAATATTCTTTCAGCTTAAATTTTGTCAATATGGATTTGTAAGAATTGTGTATAGAAACATCAATTTTTATTGAAATGAAATAGATAAGTAAAAAGTATAGTATATAATGTGTGTGTGTGTGTGTGTGTGTGTGTGTGTGTGTGTGTGTGTATATATATATATATATATATATATATATATATATATATATATATATATATATATATATATATATATATATATAATTTTTTCTATAGACAGCAAAGATGATGTGCAACATGCCTATCTACTTGTACACAATGCATCCAACCCAAGACCCAAGAGCCTGTGTCACCCAGGACTTCAGCTTCACCGCTCCTATCCACGAGCACTTTACCGCCCCATCACCCTGGATTCAGATATCTTCTTGCCAGATATTAAGGTTTGTGAAGATTTTTTTTTATTATAAATTATCATGTATGAATTTTTGCCTCTGAAAGTATTTCTGTCAGGCAATTGATAACTGCTTTTATGAAAGAAAACCTTAATACAATTTTCTGAAAAGTGGTTTTCAATTCACTAAGTATATGAAAGTTTTTTTTTACTCTTGCTACCTATCATGACAAATATAAGGTATAAAGTATTCATGCAAGCTCATATGCTAATATATTTTCTCATATACTGATGATACATTGTCCATTTATTTTACATCATAGGCACACATTGAGAGACTCAGTGAGGCATGGACTTCTGCCTGCATTCCAGGACCATGGTCTCTTGATCCAACTACAGACTTGGAGCTAAGTAAGGGTCTAGTCATTGAGAAAGAGTGGATGACTTAGGGATGTATAAGGGATCATTCATTTTTTATCTCTGTGACTCAACTGTAGGACTCTGGTTAAATATACTGTACTTTGAAATGTCATTGTCATTTATATCCAATGAAAATTGTACTTAATGAATTTTTACAAATATTGTTCACTCTGTGTGGTTTCAGAGCAACAACATCCTCATCTATGCCATGCTTGTTTACGCCAAAAGTGTGATGCAGATGATCCCTATGCTGGTTCTGGAGCTCTTACATGTCTCTTGGACCATGCTGCTGATGCTGCCATTGTCTCTGATGTGGACTTGAGGAAACTAAGAGTTACAGTAAGACTATGGGGAGAATATGAATAGGGAAAGAAATGCAATGAGTGGTAAAATCTAAAGTTGAGAAGCTTTCACTCATAGCATTTCATATTTTGAAATATTAAATGAAAAGTATTTTATCTTGAGACCTATTTTCAAACTTATTATCTTCACCACCTCTTTTTTCACTACACTACACTACTTTTATGTTTACTGGCCTTATGACTTTAAAGATGATGTTTCTCATCTCTTACTCTCTTTTGGATGAAGATGAAAAAATTTTCTTGCCATTATTACAACATAAAGGTGTGGTGTGAGATGGAATATTGAAAATATAGCTAAAACAGAATGTAAATAATAGTTTGCATTTATGTTAATTTGATTTTTGTTATTATTTTTCTATGTATGTTTTTTTCATGTGCATTATTGCTATTAATTTTACATATGGTTATTGTAGAATCCTGAAGTTGAGAAGCTGTTTCACTACTGTCATAGTATTGATGGAAAATCAATTCAACCCCTTGGAGACTTGACCAGCTTGAGAGAAGAACCCTGTGACTGGGGTAGGAGACCTGTACCAGTCTTTATGTCTGCTTCCACCTGCAACACCACAAAATGCCTAAGGTATGGTGTTTTGGATTTTATATTGATTTGTATATGGTAAAGACAAAAATATTACTGTCACCTTTTTCTTTTCTAATGTTAGCATAGTTTACTTTTCCAAATCTTTAATGTGGTGAAGTGTAATGGGTATGTTGTTTGAGTCTTGTAGCTGTGAAATGTGTGATGAATATCAATACCAGCAGACTTTTGTATATTTGACTGCATAAAAGATTTACCTAATTAGATATTAACTTTCAGAGGCACACATGTTCTTGCTGTTCAAGCTCATGCTGTGATGGGGACATTAGGGCTTCCACAGAAAACACAGATAACCCAACTTAACCAACCTCTCACTCCTTCAGATATTATTGAGAACGGTAAGGGTTTACTTTTCACAATATTTCAGATATGGACATTGTTTTATATGCTGCGATAACATGATCATTTGCCATGTACAGTATACTGTTATTATTAGATGAAAAATTTTTAAACCATTTTCTGATGGCTCACCTTCGGAATCCATCTTCTCAGACATTTATTCATGAATATTAATTAAGCAAGAGTTCAGAGATAAGATATTTAAGTATTCCAACATTACATATATTTTCATATTTTGTTACTAAACTCTTTATTACTTTCAGCCATTCCTCAAGAAAGTTTTTATTGAATATACCTAGTCTTGACATTGAAGCAAACTTGAAGAAAGATGCATTTATGTGGTAGGCTTGTAAGGCATGTGTCTCTACTATGAAAACCTGTTTGATGAGATAGATTTGACATAGCTAGATACTATTCTAAAGGGGATGACTTGTGGTTGTATCAAAGTAGGAGGTAGGGAGGGTAATTTTGAATCAAGGTAATTATTCATATTCTGGTTTTGAATTCTGATAAAGATTTCATGCAAGATAATGAACAACAAAGATATAGAAAGAAAAAAAGTGACCTGTGAACTAACCAGTGCGCAGTTTAAAAGTCCTCTTGAATTGTGTTAAAATGATTTGATCCTCTATATTCTGGCTTGGACTGTTACAGTAGTATCTATCAAGCACGTCAATTAATTCTCCTTTTGCTTAACATTTAACTTTGATGCTTAGTGATCATAAGATTAAGTTTTGCTGAAATATCCATTTAAAACCCTCTCCCTAATTAGGGACTTGTTATAGTTTTGTTATACTTCTCCATGTTGTTCATTCCTAAACTGAACCTGAAAGTATGTAGTACATACTACATACTTGTCCACATTCTTTTGGATGAAACTGATATATTCTTATTATATCATTAGTTTCAGAATTAATGTTTATTTTATCTTACAGCTGGATACACCATTGATGACACTAGCAGGCAGATACTAGTGAAATTTTGTACTCGCAATGAAGATGAGATGGCTAAGTGTGAAGACCTGGCTATGGTGACTCGAGCCTTTGATGCAGGAAGTGGGATTGGTATTGGCTGTGTACAAGAACGCACAAACTGGTTTTCTCATATCTACTTTGGAAATGCTGATGTCATCGCTTTGGACAGTGGTGATGTGTACCGATTCACCAAGTAAGTTTCACTGTTTTCATTTAGTTGTACAGAGTATCCAGCAGGCAATTTCTTATAATTTTTTGTTATTTGATGCTTACCCATATTTATTTACCTAACAAAAGTACTATTACAATGTTGTTTTACATGCATCTTTATTCAGATTTGATTCAGATTTGTAGTAATAAGCATAATATGTGCAATGTACAGAAAAATTTCACTTTCATATGTGCATTAATCTGTCCTTTATGCAAGTTGCCCTTTTTGCTTTATAGCCCTAGTCATAGATGAGCCATTTTGGAAGTTTCATAGTTGGCTGTTTTATAGTGATGGTTATGAACCTGTGTGGCTACATGGTGAGATGCGTGCTATAAGATTGAAACATTATGTCACATTGAGTATAATAATGTACGTATATCTTTCGTCAGAGACTTTGGATTTCAACGGCTACTCAGCGAGGTGTACGACACAAAAACTGGCAGACATAGTTCATCATACTATGCTGTAGCTGTTGTGAAGGCTAGCTCTAACATCACATCCTTCAGCCAACTACGGGGTCTCAAATCGTGTCACACAGGCATTGACAAGACGGCAGGTAAAAATCAAGAAACTGTAGAACCATGAATTAGTTATTTGTAGGAAAAGTTGTTGATGAATATTTCATGAACAATGATGGAACTCATATGTGTGTGTGACATTGAGCCTTTCCTGAGATTATGTTATTTTTTTATGCTGACTGCTGGTCTTTTTCCTCTTGAAACAAGACTTGGTACCCTTCGTCATTTTATCTACTTGCTATCTTTTTTTAAATATTTATTTACATATTTTTCTTATATTTTCTCCTAAGATTATGTTAAGCTGGAAATCCATAGAGACTCACAGATGATGACAACATTGATTTGCATATTAGAAGAATCCTTTTTTTGGTGACTGGCATGAAGTTTATCTCAGTTGTACTATCAAGTTGTTGGGTGAACTCATTTATTTAGAAAAAAGTTTTTAGAGTTGATATAGGTAATTAAAGGTATAGTAATTGGGCATTTATACTAAAGTCTATCTAGTGTATCTTTGCTTATTTTTTTCAGGTAAATCTTGTATGTATTTTTAATGTGTATTTATTCAATAGGATGGAAACTCCCTGTTGCTACTCTACTGAACCTGGGACTCATCAATCCACAACACTGTAACTATGTTGATGCCATAGCAGAGTTCTTCTCCAGTGGATCTTGTGCTCCTGGAGCCAATAATACCATGTATAATGCACAAAAGAGTTATGTGGACAGACTCTGCAGTCTATGCATTGGTGAAGGTGAAAACAAATGCCTCAGAGGAGGTGCCGAGCCTTTCTACTCCTACACTGGTGCCTTCAGGTGTCTGGTACATGGTGGTGGTGATGTGGCATTTGTCAAGCACACTACTGTTCCAGACAATACTGGTGAGTGAATGATTTTTTATGTATTTCTTATCTAATGACAGAGGAAGGATATTCCTAGGGTGGGAAAGCCTCATGAAGAAAACATTAAACAAGAGAAATGACAGTGTAAGAAATAGGATTGATTGTGTGTGATAAAGGAGAATGGAGAGCAACTGGTGAGTCCTTGAAAGTAGCAGAGTCATTTTAACCTTTGTGAAGAGGTATAAGTACACTTGACAGGACCCTTTGGCATATTATAGACAGAAAAGGTGCTAGACACTCCATAAAAGGTCTGTATATTAGAGGAGAAACACTCCTACCTAAATATAAAAAAAATTGAACAAGAGAAAGGAAAGAATAATACTTTAAGAGAGAAAAAAGAATATATAAACATACAATTGAATTTGTTGTTCTTCTCATATGGATATAGGCAAGTCACAGTGATATAATTCAGTCAGATTTTCACATCAGACTTGAATGGTGTCAGTTTCTATTTGTTTCTTTAATTGATTTTATTCTATTGATTTGACTTGTTTTTACTTAACTTTTTTCATATATTTATTTATTTTATTCATTCATTTACCTATTTTATTTATTTATTCTTATTTATTTATTTACTTATCTTTATTTTCTTTTTTTTATGTGTGTGTATTGTCAGATGGCAACAATAATGAAGAATGGGCAATGTCACTGCAGTCTGATGATTTCAAGCTTTTATGTCCTTCATATGGCAGTGCCAATAGAGCAGCCGTCAGTGAATTTCGTACCTGTAATCTTGCTTTGGTACCTGCACATGAGGTAAGAAAGTAACTGTACATACTTCTCTAAAATGTTTGTACTTATCTACTTTTCTATTGAAAGCTTAACAGACATGATAGATATTGTAGAGTAAGATGTGTGAAGCTAGCCAAGAATAAGGTGTCTTTACATCTATAGGTCGTCTCGAGGAGGATGTCTGATAATAGAAAGAAGTTGGTGCGACAAGCGCTGCTGGGAGTGTCACAAGTATTTGGCAAAACTTCTCCAGGACTGCAAACATTTAGGTGCCTTCTGACTATGAATTGTTATAGTATATGAAAAACAAATACTGCTGATTTTCAGGGTGCTCTTGTATATTGAACTGTATATTTATTTATGGACTTTGTTTTTAATGGAAATTTCCTTTTCAGACTATTTGGTAGGTATAATAAGAAATCAGATCTGCTGTTCAAGGACTCTGCAAAAGGTCTGAGGGCACTGAGTGAAGATACTCAAGATGAAAGGATGAGAAAGAAAGACTATTTCAAGAGATTGGAGGAATTGCATACTTGTGAAGGTGAGAAATAATTGTTAATTATTCATTTATTAGAATTTGTAGCTCACATTAAGAAAACAAAGATTTGATCTTGCAAAACTAAACTCTAAAATACCAAATAAGAACTGCGAAAAAGGTGGTAAGACGCAGCTTCATATGAGCGAAATGTAAGCAAAAAAAGAAAATAAGCACATAACTTCATATCAGTTTTGTGGTTGGTAATCTTATTGTAGAAGCTAGTTTTTATGTCCTTTAAACCATACATAGTGTTATGTAGGACTTCTTTGCCATGTTGCTATTCTTTCTTATCTTTTATATCCTTTTCAAAGATAATGCTTTGCTGGAGATCTGCTTTTTATTCTTTTATTTTCTAATGATTATGGAGGTTGATTTGCTTCCTAGAGCCAGCTGGATTTCTGTAGATAACTGATGAGGTAAACTGTAGATAGGACCAGTTGTGAGAAACATTCACAATTGAGTAGTGAGGTTTCCTGGAGGCTCTCAAGAATGATGGATGTTTTTTTCTTTTTTTTTCCTTGAAGTTCCTATTTTATGCATACAGCTGTTTTTTTTTTTTATTATTTACTAATGGTCACCCTGGATTTAGGTAGTCATTGTAGTGCCAACTGTTTCTGAATTTAATGACCTTGGACCATAACAGATGTTTAGCACAATAGACCTGTGATCACTAGTCCTTGCCAATATTATCATGACATAAATCACCATTATCTGGCCTTGGTGTGGTAACAGTCATCTCCGTGTATTTCTCAACTGTCCTTTTCCAGGTAGTTAACAGTGTTAAAACTCATTGCTTACACTGAGTCCTAACTTAGAGCATTATAGATCCTCTGAGTGTAAACCCTTGATTTCTTTGTCTTGACAGTGCGTGTGTGTGCCCTGGAGGACCATGAGACTGAGTGTGAAGAAATGTCACTAGCAATGAAGGGAGTGGGAGAGCAGATTGTATGTGTCAGTGCAAGGGACAGGTAATGAAGATGAGTTGTGCTTTTAAGCAATGTTTTGTAATATTGTACTATAATAGAAAGATTTTACGTTGATATTTTTTTTATTAGATGAAACTTTTTACAATTCATATCAGTTCATTTGTTGCAAAATCTTCATATTAGAGTACGTATATACATTTTTAATAAGTGTAGTTATAAAGTAATAAATATGAATCTGACAGAATGGATTGTGTGCAACGGGTGATAGAAGGCCAAGCAGATATGAGCATCTTGCCAGGGAGTTACCTCAACATTAATGCAAACCTACGTATCATTGCCTATAGCAAGGATCCACGCAATGCTAGAGGTTAGTTCAAGTACGAGAAATTGCCTCATATACTAAGGAAAACTCTTCATGCTTTGGAAATATATGTAAATATTTATTTTATGTATATCTTAGATTTTGAGTTCCCTAATTTTACATATAGTACATCTTTATTATGATAAATTTCAACCTAACAGAAGTTTCAGGACAGCATGTGAAGGTCCTGGTGTGTGGGGTGGGTTGCATGAAAATAGCCCTATCAGAGGAAATTGGGCTACTTTCGCTGCCACCATCACTTCACATTTTGTTGTACATCACCCTTTTGCACAGAACTCACATTTCTGTATGAAAGAATTGCTCTAAACTGTTGACTTGTCTCAAGATGCCACAAAGCTTGGTGCACCACTATTTTTTTTTAGTGATAAGTGTACTATAAGACACCCTAAGTTTCTAACCATAGCTTTATTTTTTGTTTTATTTTTTCTTATACTGTATTTAGTGCTGCTTTTTAATGTTTCCCATCTACTTGTAATCAAAATAATCTTTTTAATCTCTCACAATAGAATTTTTTTTCTAGATCAATTTCGGTACAAGGCAGTGATGGTGGTGCGTCGTTCTACTGTACACAGAATGACTGATTTACGTGGGAAAAAATCTTGCCACACTGGTTATGGTAGAACTACTGGATGGCGGATACCAGTTGCCATGGTGAGACTGAGATTAATGATTTTGTGTCAAAATCTAAACAGAAATATCATCATGGTCATACATGCAGTACTCATGAATAGATATAGAGATGATTGGCACATTTTTTTATATTCACAGCTGAAGCGAGAGGGCATTATTCATCCTCTATGCGAGCCTTTCCAGTCAACACTGGAGCATGAGATCAAGAGTGTGGCTGCTACATTTAATAGGGCCTGCATTCCAGGAGAATGGGCCACCACCCCCGATGTGGATGCAGCTCTTAGTACGTTCAAAACTTATTTTCATATTTCAGTTGTAACCACATTAAGTAGCACATATTGGCTGCATATGCTTATTCATTAAATGTGTGGACTTTAAAATTGTTATAGTCATGCTGGTGTATGGTATGTTAAAGATTAGGATCTTAAAATACATCCACAAATTTTGTAGATTTAAATAAAATCATCTAACATGAGAGGTCCATCTTTTAGAGAACTAGAGCAAAATATATTGGTCTCCAGATCTATCTGGTCAGCATCATAGACCTGGACATCAGAAAAACATTATACCAGATTCAGTTAGACACAAATTTACACATTAAAACCACATGACCAATCTAAGAAATCACAAGAAGCTTTTCTGGTCTGTAAATACATTTACCCTTTCCTACAGGCTGGTTTTTAAATGTTGCAAAACTTTTTGTGATATTCAATTTTAGGTGATACTTGGCTTATCTTATCTTAAAGGGGGGTAGTTCATTGTGGGAATGAAAATATAAAGAAGAATTCCTCTACTCCATTTAGTTGCCTTTTATGCTCCACAAGAACTTAAACATACATGTCATGTAACATTTTTCAGGATTGTTGTGGGAACTTTGATATTCTCAGAGCAAAAACGACATGATTTATATAATTGTGCTGCTGTTTCTGGACTGTTTTGTAAAGAATGTATTCTGAATTATATTGTGTGGTCAAGGAATCAAATAACTCAAAGTGTCTCTCCTTGTCTTTCCTGAAGAGAGGCGGTATGATGCCATGTGTTCCATGTGTAGTGAAAGGAACTGTGACAAGAATGATGCCTATGCTGGCTATGTTGGTGCGTTAAACTGCCTAAGCTTTAATGGAGGAGATGTGGCCTTTAGCAAGCTCTCAATAGTCAGACAGTTCTTTGAAGTAAGTACAAATTGGAGCTTTGCTTTGCACTACTTTTTCTGTGTTCATTATTTCACTATTTGTAGCTGGGGTTTTTTTCTGTGTTATCATGATGTCACAGATAATCACTAGTAGGTGTTATCATAATAATATATTGCAATAACACCAACATTTTAACTTCCACATGGATTTTCTTCATTGATGAACTAACATGGTTAAATATTTTTTGTTAAGATTATAGTGCTTTTAATAAGGTCTGATAGCTTTGTTTCTCAATCATATTTCAGGATAATTTGTCAGTGAATGTGAATGATTTTGGGCTGATGTGTCGGGATGGCAGTATTGTGGACATCAACTCAAGTGCTGCTGAGGCCTGCTTCTGGGCAGCTCGACCTTGGGATACGTTTGTGACACACGGAGGAGCCAGGTATGGAGTCAGCACACTCAAAATAAGACAGTGACAGTTGAGGTCATTGTCTACTCACCTCTTTAAATTTCCTTTGTCAACTTACTTATTGAGCTAAATATTTGAAACCATGTTACTCAAACTCATTCATTTTTCCATTTGCTATTTATCAGTGAAGTCTTTACTTATGAGTATGTCTTTCTCTTATTCTTTCCATTAATTTCAAATAGGAATAGAGATGGGACAGCATGAATCTTAGTATTCAAGTTTCTTATTTCATCCACATTACTGTTGTCTCCTTCCGACTTTATTCAGTTATGGATTTCCACACAGTGATTCATTTTAATGGTGCAACTTTCCTAACATCTTTTGTCAACTTGTCTACCACCTTATTTCTCACATGCATTCATCATCTTTTGGTATTACTTAGGTAATTATGGAAGTAACTGATCTTATAGCTTGTTTCTATGTTCTTTCTGTGATCATTCATCTCTAGACTAAATTGGAGGAATAAAACACTGTGGCGTAGATATTCTGAAGTCTCTCTCTCTCTCTCTCTCTCTCTCTCTCTCTCTCTCTCTATGTAATATTTATATAATTTGCACATGATCAAATTCAATATATTTATTGCTGTTGCCTCTTGAAAACATTATACATACCAAATTTTTGTGATTTCTTCAGTGATGCAAAGGTACAAAAGTTAACCTGGGCATTGATGCAAGCTAAGAGGAAAGGGGAGGAGAATTTGACCAATAATCGATGGTACTACAACATCCTTGAAATTGATGATACCTTCAGCGACATTTTCCCTGCCATAGATAATGCAACAACAGGACAATATTTGTCAGAAAGTAAGTTTGAGATGAATATTACAAAAACTTTAATGAGTACTTCTTCATTACTATTTACGATTACTTCTTCTAAGATGTATATGAGAATACTATCTATCTAGTTATTGTGATGCTTTTTGTTAGTATTCACCCTTTTAAGTATTTATATCTTGAAATTTTCAGGTAGAATGGACATTGTTCAGGCAGAGGAGATGTGTACTTCTGAGGCACCTGTTAGATTCTGTGTCTCCAGTGATGAGGAAAAGAAAAAATGTAATGATCTCTCCTCCCTCTTGCATCTTAGAGGCGTATCACCAGAACTTCAGTGCACACAAGGAAGTAGTGTTGATGATTGCCTTGAAATGATTAAATTGGGTACATCAGATGTTATGACCTTTAACAACAGCAAACGCTATGAATCTCATAGGTGAGTTTGTTACTTTTTTCTATGACCACCGTTCAAATGGTGTGATGGAATAAATTTTGTAGCACTTTTACATAATTGGAGCAGTGATACAAGAAATAACACGTTACATTGTTCTTTTCAGCAATCACAGCCTTGCAGACTTGCTCACAGAATCATACGGGAATGATGAAAGCAACTTGTATTACTTTGTTGCAGTTGTTAAGAAGGGTTCAGGGATCAACAGCGTTTATGATCTTGCTGGCAAAACAACTTGTAGTACTGGATATAGTAAGTAGTATCCAACAATATTTATCTTTTATGTTTCATTGAAAACCAGTAATTTTCAAGTTGTTGATATATGTATTTTAAATTGAGAACAAATGTAGATAGAATATAGCTTCTTTTGAAGGGAAATTCCCTTAAAAACTTAATTTTTAATTGATTTACAGATACAAATAAAATCCATTACATAGATGCAGAATTAAATGAATGTCTTCATGATGGAGGTGCCTTCTCAACCATTACTGATGCAATAAAATGCTTGATGGGATCAAGGAGAGATGTTGCCTTTGTAAAGCTTGATGCTGTGAATAATGGTTAGTATGCTATATATTGTGTGTATGAATTATATATAATTTATTTTACACATTAATATATTTTATTTATTTTATAACTAGGCTGATATCACTTAAGGGAGATCACCTAGAAAAAGCACCTGCCTCCCCATTTCCCACACACACACAGATATGCAAACATTGTTTGTAACTAAAGTTGAAACAATACATATTCATTGCTAGGTCTTGAAGGTGGATAGCATGTGGGTCAGTAGTACAAGTATACAAACAGTATTTTTCTGTTTATTTATTTCATTGCCTGAAAAGCTACTGCTTATATATAGGCAAGCCCCAACTGTACTATTTTTGTTTCTTAACCAATGTATTGTTTCAAATGTTTATACCAAAGTCTCTGCATTTATAGCTGATAACAGAATGATATACTCTTGCTATATCTTTGTAGATTCATTCATTTTCCCTATAACCTGATCATATTAAGTGTAATAAACTTGAACCTCCTAATAAAGGTATTCAAGTCTGATATCCAACTATCTGCCTGTTGTACTGTAGGACACAATCCATATAATCCATTGCCACTATGTTAACAATTCCTTCATCCCCTTGTCTCATCCATAGATACTGCTGTATAATAATTACCATTATTATTGAAGTATGTATATTATTTGAATATGAACTGCTGCATAAAGCTTTGATTTTGCAACAGGTAATTGGGATGATGACATCAAAGACCTAAATCCAGAAAATTTTGAACTTCTCTGTGAAGCCCAAGTTATGTCTCTCAGTAGCTGGAGTGTTCAAGAATGTAACCTAGGGAGAATACCAGGCAATATGGTAAGGTCCTTCAGCTTGAGCTAATCATCAAATTGTTTTGCAAATCTTAACAATGAATTTTTAGATTCATGAATCAATACACAAAGCAAAATAGGTTTTGAATAAGTGTAATTAATCTCTCCTCTTTCAAGCTTGTGACTCGTCTGTCTGAATCAAGAGCGAGGAAGGAGAACATGCGGCATCTGTTTTTGAAGGCATCTAAGATGTTTGGACATTCCACTTCATTCTTCAGACTATTCTACACATACTTCTCACATAAAGATCTTATGTTTAAGGTAATTCTTAAAAGTAGAAAACTTTATGTAAAGATGAATTAACTTTCTCTTCAAGACATGGTTTTTACAGATCAGACTAAAGACTATAAAGTGAGATTGAGAAATTTATAGACAATTTATCACACAACTCAAAGATGACTGGAGAAAAGCTTTAGTCAGCAGGAACTGATGACAATGGTTTTGATTTTTCATGGATGAGCACTAGAAATACACAAAAGAAATTGGAACTGTGGGAAGACATCCTTTTCTCTACTATATTTCCACTGTTTAATTTTCATAAATGTCTTTGTTTTGCAGGACACAACTGGCAGTTTAGTGCGAGTTACTGATACACATCATAAGAGGTTTGTGGATGAAATGCTGAAATATGCGTGTAACCTGTATGAACACCACACCCAGTCAGAAGACACAACACAACAATAAACACAAAATTGAAAAGTTGCTCATAAGCCAATAGAGTTATAATCTATCAGAAGGAAAGAAAAGTGAAGTTAGCCTTAGTGATTAAAAACATAAACAAACAAGTAATGATCACTGAAATGACGTACACTAATACACTGAAATATATTAAATATCATCCTATATTTAATAGGCTGCTTTATACACTTAGAGACATTTAGGTGAGATGAACATTTCAGTATTTTTTGACTGGAGTCAAAAAATTTATGAATAGACCTTACTTTTAGTCTTTAATGTTGTAGAGTACATTTGATATGAAAATTTTTCATATTTCCATTATTCTTGTTCATCATTATTTTTTAATCAATTTTCATCATATTTTTCCAATGTATAAAAATTATGTTGAGATTGAATGGTAGCTGTGATTCCACAGGTAATCTTTCTTCATGGTTGTGATGAGATAGAATGAAGGATGATGGAAAGAGTAACCAATTGACAAAGATGAATTTTCCTCCTCTTGTGCTTTGTTTTTTCCAAGAGAGAAAGAGAGAGAGAGCAAGAGAGCGAGCTTAAATTTGCTAGTTCATTCTTTCTTGTTCTATCATCTTGGCACTGGTGAAATCAGACAAAAATCACAAACTAGTTATTCTTAACACATTTTACATTGTGCCTTAGAAACTAATTAGAAAGATATGAAATTAAGAACTCATTTGATACATTATACATTATGGAAGGTTTTCTTTTATTTTGTGGACTAATTGTTTATTAATGTATAAATAGCTGCAAATGGCAAAGATCTTGGCTATTTATACAATATAGAGAATGAGCTTCTGAGGCACCTTATTCCGTCCCTCTTATGCCATGCAGGAATACAGTAGCAGTTTTCTTAACCTCTGCTACAGAGAAAAGCATGTTTAAGGTTAAAAATGAAAAAAAGCATGTTTTTCTTTATTTTATTATTAAGTCATCAGTAAGAACAACTACTACTGAGATGACTGTATGAACACTCCCAAAGTGACCTTAAAACAGCCACTTCCTTGGAGGCTTTGTTATAATTGAAAGTTCCCCCTTCTATTTGACTGGAGTAGGAGAAACATGCACTTCATGAAAAAATTATACTGAAGATGGTATTCTAATCCCAATTACTCTTATCACTAGAACATCAGTGAATCAATCTGTGTTTGTTGCTACTTTGGTAACTTGATTCCTGAATCTTAATAATATTTTAGTTAGAGGCACAAGAAATTATGAGGTTTAAATCAAAGAAATAAATTTTCATAAATTCTATAAAGACATTTACCAGAATAGTTGTGTGTGTGTGTGTGTGTGTGTGTGTGTGTGTGTGTAACACAGATAGTTTTCCTGTTGTAATCATAATCATAATGTGCCTGATAATGGTGTCTTAATATTGAGCTCAAGAATAACTGTGATTCTGAAAAAATTTGATTTATTCACTTTATTCTAGTAAACTAGATGAGCATAGTTTAATCTGAATTTCAGTATAAAGAAAGCTCACATAATGCTGTATGAGTGAATACCTAAACAACAGCACTCATGAACTCTTCCATCAGTCACTGTCTTCAGAAGACAATTCCAAATCATCATCAAGGTTACTTCCATTATGCATGTTGTCTCTACCTGCAATGGTACCTGAAACAGAACATTTAACCATGAGCAAAGAAGCCTAAAAAGAAATAATGTGTAAAAATGTGTTAAGTTGTGGTTTTGTGTTGTAGCTGAAGGCAACAATAAAAATGAAACATTATATAACATGTAAAACAAGGTTGTTTTCTTAATATAGTTTTTAAATAATTAACATATTTTTTATTTGCATACTTTTGTCCTCAAATTTGACCATAACAAGCAGGACAAGAAATATGGCAATATGTAATGGTAATGAGATACTTACCATGACCATTAGTTTTCTTTGAGACTGCATCTTGTTCAGGCTCAGAATCTGAATCTGAATCACTACCTGATGAGGAACTACTATTGGAATCTGAATCACTTGAAGAGTCAGAAACTTCCTGTTGAAGTAAAATAAAATAAAATAAGTAAATTGCTATTGTAATCAATTAATCTTGCAATATGGATGTGGATTGTCTTGATGGTTATTTAATGATGTGGATAGTGTTGTAAGACAGTAAATGTAAGAATATTTGGCAGAGGCTTAGGTTTGAGTTGTGAATACTGATGGCAAACAGTGGAATAAGACTTAGTTACAGTGAATAATTAAATATACAAGAATAACAGCTAATAAGAGATTGAATTCAATTATAAAGGTAATAAGCTGCTTGACAAGGACAAAATTTCATCACTAGTATGTAGAAATGCATGTGGCTCTGTGGGAAATAAGTACAGAAATAAAACATAAATTGAATAAGGGAGGAAATGGATGCAGATTTTGAATGTAAATATTTTTTGTATCTGGAAATATCCAGAATATACCATCATGGTTATTCTGACCAACATCACTGTCTTATGGTACTGATAGCAAAAAAAAATATGTGACTTATGTTTTAGTCATGTTTTTTGTAGAGCAAGAAATAATAGATTTGTAGTCACCTTTCTATCCATGCACCCACTATCCAATTCTGCTAGACTAGGCATTGAATAGTTAGGGCTTTTATTTGGTGCAGGTGACCTTGCATGAGGTGAAGTTTTGGCTGATGGGGAGAGCTTGCCATGGGAGGGGGATGGTCGTGACAGGGAATTAGCAGAGCCCCGTGATGGCGGGTGGGAGGGGGAACATTTTTGGGGAGGGGAATTTTTCCGTGAAGGAGGGTCCAAAGGTGTTGTGGGACGTTGGGCTGGAATTCTGCTGCTTCCCTCAGGTCTGGTGAGGAAAATTGAAATGTAAAGATCTTCATATAAATCACACTGAGCTACATCTACCAGGTAAATTAAGTGATGACATATTGCACGCAGGCACTACTGTACTGTCAATCTCTAAAAATAAATGGCTCATTAGCTCAGAACTTGGCGTAAGTTACCACGTACCTTGTTGTCTTAACACTAATAGCCTGAGAAATGCGCTCCAGCACAATCTCTCCTGTGACATGGTCAATGATTAGGATACACTCCTTGGCAACAGGCTTGTGGTTCCCCTTGAACACTGTCTGATTGGTACCAGAACCCTCCACGTGAGGCACTGTTACTGTCACCTGGTGGTTGCCTTCCACCTCTACTGTTCCCATCTTTTGTTTGTCGACACTGGCTGGTTTGAAGTCATCTATGGGATACAACAAGTGTCTATATGTTGAAGTGGCCACAAAGCATGGTAGTGCATTTTTCCTTCTGATCAAATAGAATAATTGTCCATGTCATTTCAATTCTATAACTTGACTTGTATCTAAAGAAGTAGAGCACCAATGGAAGCCTATTATGCAAAACAACAATGATATTACAATAAAAGTCTGTTGATCCAAACACTGATGATTTGAATTTCCCAATACAGTGGGACTTTGAGTTACAAGTGTTCTGACCTGGTAGTAATTCAAGATATGAGCTGTCACTCGGTTGATTTTCCACTTTGACTTGCGAGCAAAAACTTCAGTTATGAGCTAACTCCAGGTACACTGCCGCAATTTGGTGCAGTACACACTCAGCATTATGACTCTGTTGCACTCAGTTCACATGTTTTTCTTTTCTTTTCTTTTTTTGGGTGGGATGTGTGTGTGGAGGCATTTATTATGTGGTAGCATTTTAAGCTTTTGTGCAGTTGCTAAGCTAAATTTCTTTTGTCTGACCATGGGTCCTAAGCAAATAGCAATATGTAATGACATGTTTAACTCACTTCCAAACATTCTTAAAATGAGGATGAAACAAACCTCCTCTTGCATTAGAGTGTTGGACAAAATAGGGCTGAGAGAAAGAAGAAAGTCTTGTGTGGCGAGGCTACAAAAGGAGGGGAGATATGCAGTTAGTGAGATCAATAGAGCAGTTAGTACAAAAACAGCGATAGAAGATAGCAAGAGATGCAACATTCTAGCAATGAGAGAGCCTGAAGACAGTCAGTCAGAGGAGAGTAGTTGACAAGATAAAAAGCTTTAAATTCCATCTTATCTAATAAGGCTGTGTGAGTAGAAACTCCCATGCATGTGAAGAGTACTCCATACATTGAGAGAGAAGGCCCTTATACAGAGTTAGCACTTGGGGGGTGAAAAAAACTTGTGGAGACACCTAAGAATGCCTAACTCCATAGAAGGTGTTTTAGCAAGAGATGAGATGTGAAGTTTCCGGTTTAGATTATAAGTAAAGGAAAGACATGGAAAAGTGTAGGGTGGTATCATCAGTGTAGGAATGGATAGGGCAAGAAGTTTGGTTTGGAAGATTCTGATTCTTTTTCCTGAGTTTTTTAATTCTTTGGTATTACAACTTGCAATAATATTTGTTTTTGGATTATGAAGTTTTCTTTTCTTGGTAGTACATTTTCTTCACTATCTTTTGAGTTAAACAGATATTTTGTTTCCTGTAGAGTAGGTATGAGAAAAAACATAAATGAAAAATCTTGAATAGTGAGTAAATTTAAGATTTTGAGAGAGAGAGAGAGAGAGAGAGAGAGAGAGAGAGAGAGTGGCTAGATACAACTTATCAGAGCTTTACTAGCTGTGGGATGGTAACTTCTAGAAAAAAAGTAAAAACATCACTTTCCCCGCCAGATCCCGAAGGGCACTTATGAAATCTCAAGAGTAAGTAGTACGAGCTTGGTACTCACAACGAATGGTGTGGAATGCTCCATCCTTGTAGCTCTTATTGAAGGTCTCCCCTAATTTCAGATCCTTTACCTGACCATCGAGACCAAGTTTGTCCGCCATTGTGATAAAATACACCTGAGAAAGTCTCTCAGGGCCAGCCAGGGTCAGGGTGCCAGAACCACCACCACCACACAGGGCACCAGATGGCACCTTGTCTCACCCTTCCCCCTTCCTGGTTTCCTTCACTCCGGGGGTGTTCCAGTCACACAACACATGACGAGGCTGCAGTCACTCGTGGGAGGCTTAGTACATCCTTCGTCGGCCTCAATCTGGAGCCTCGCACTCCCCAGTCCTGCCAGGCAGCAGCTGTGCCTCGCCGCGGCCCTGAGAAAGTGACGGAAAAAAATAATAAAATAACAACAAAATATTTCATTCACATTAATTTTCTTCCAAAACTTAAATTTTTTGAACGTGTTTTTTTCCTCCATTTACTTTATACTTTTTAAGTTAATGTGAAGATAAGAAAAACATGAATATTTATTTAGGCCTGTACCGTTGAACAGTAGTACGCAATTTTGTAACGCAGCGCATGTGAGGGTCAAATGTCTAACTCTCTCTCCCTTTGATGATTACCTGATGGTAGGGTAATAAATCACCCTGTAACACTTGTTCACCATTCTCATATTACCACTCAAGATGAGAGAACCAATCGATGCTGAGCGGTGTCTCAACTAAATGAGAATGAAGATAACTGGGACACATTTACGAGCTGCATTACGTAAAGAACATCAGTGCAAACTTTATATTCTTTATTTTCTTGGTGGATGGTAGCTAGGCAAGACTGTTTACTATATTATAACAAAACTATGATGAAGAACTTGTATTCTAGAATGACGAAACTTGAATCCCTCAGTTAAATTAATGGTCAAGAATCACTTACAAATATATCAATATCATTACATGATGATGATGATGATGATGATGATGATGATGATAATGATAATAATAAAAATAATAATAATAATAATAATAATAATAATAATAATAATAATAATTGTAATAATAATATTAATGACCGTTATAGCCTATGTAAGGTTAGAAAATACTTCTATGAAATATTCTTGTCCCTTCAGTTTTTATTTCAGCATATTCAGCTTTTCTTGCACAATAAGGTTAGGTTTGACCTACTGAAAACAAGGGAAATATATTTGTTTTGTGTTTATCTTTTTGTTTATTTATTTATAAAATATGTAAAAATATTTGCATGCACTCATTAAAAGAGAGTAGGCAGGGAGTTTGCCAGAGAGAGAGAAATTATTAAAAATATTAGTTAATTCTTGGATTACAGAGATGGACAGAATAGGGGTGAGAAAGTTAGGCAGGAAGGCCATGGGTGGTTGCTCTAATACTTGGATAAAAAGTCTTAGTAACTAATAGAGATAATATCAAGTGACTGGAGTTTGGCAACAGGAGCATGTTGAAATAGGCAGGCAGTACTGCTGTGACAAAGGTTCATCATGTGAGGAACTAAAAAAGCAAATCAAAGATTTGATCACATGGAAAGAAGAAAATGACTGGGTAAAGCATGTCATTTGAGAGATAAGGCCCCCCGCAATTCTTTTTAAATGTGACACAGGACCCTGAGGAAGACTGGCAATACTGGACTGGGAAGACAAATTATCATCAGATGATAAAAACTTATCAAAATAAATATGGAACGTGTTTTCTAGAATGCTGTTCAGGAGTGTTGACATTGTCTTAATTTTTTATATACAGCCTTAAGCCACCTCTCTACGTGACAATATGGCATCAGTTGGGTCTATATAGCTTTGCTCCCTACAGGCATTTCATGAGAAGGTCTATCATCTCTAGAGCAATGTAATCAAGGTCTAATATGTTATCCTCCACTTGGCTGGCTGCTCACACTTGGAGTTTGATCCACATAATCTGTTAAAGGTGGTCTCTTCAACAAATCCAAGAATCTCTCGTTCCTCTTGTATCCGAAAGGAGAATGTAGATTCATACGAGCCAATAAAGTACCTATGAAAATTTTTTATAAAGTATAATATATTACGTAAAATAACATATCAGCCCCCCATAATGTCAGATCTAACTAATGTCAACTGGAGATAGAGTTAAAGAGTTAAGGTAGCTGATGAAGTCGCTATTTTCCTGTTTATCACTTCAGTACAAAAGAGGACACAAAGTTGTTTAATGATTGAAGGATACTAACCGAGCATGAGCACATATGATCTGGTCTACAATGGCTGCACCTCCATCACCCCACTGTTGCAGGAAGTCTTCATCAGGCACAAACCGATGGAGAGAGACAGATGGAAGCAAATTCACCAATTGCAAAAATTCTGAAAATATGAAACTATGAAGATGTGGGATTCTCAGTCCCCATTTCATTAAATCTCTATTACCTACATACTGTACCAATCATACATGGGTACATTAAAAATGTATCTGAACTTCCAAGAATTGAAAAATTATGTTTTTGGAATGAAAAGTAAAATTTGAAGATAAATGCAATATACCTGGGAGAACAATTACTCAAGTGACAGGTTATCACTGGTTATCAACTATGTACTATTTTTGTGTAAATTTTCAAAAAATGTAGGTTGACTGTGGAAATAGGGATTGGCATGTACCATGTATTTCTCAATATAATTTTCTAATACTATTGCTGCTGTGTTAAAATTTTTATCTCACTACTTAATTAGATAACACATTTGTTCTTTTTTGGATGCCACTATGCACAGATGTGACAAAGTAATTTTGCATGATAATTTACCTTCATGTGGGGCATCAGTTGCAATGAAAATGGATGTTAAGTTTTGTTTTTTAACTATATGCTTGATCTGTTGAGCTGCCTTCTTGAGGCTTGGCACCTCCTTCCCTCTAGCTTGAACAAAATCATTTCTTCTCAGGTGAACAGCAACATATGGACCACCTCTGTCTCTTT
>CM035196.1:8999997-9049358 GCA_020233015.1 Callinectes sapidus | reverse complement strand
TCTTCAGGCTCTCTCATTGCTAGAATGTTGCATCTCTTGCTATCTTCTATCGCTGTTTTTGTACTAACTGCTCTATTGATCTCACTAACTGCATATCTCCCCTCCTTTTGTAGCCTCGCCACACAAGACTTTCTTCTTTCTCTCAGCCCTATTTTGTCCAACACTCTAATGCAAGAGGAGGTTTGTTTCATCCTCATTTTAAGAATGTTTGGAAGTGAGTTAAACATGTCATTACATATTGCTATTTGCTTAGGACCCATGGTCAGACAAAAGAAATTTAGCTTAGCAACTGCACAAAAGCTTAAAATGCTACCACATAATAAATGCCTCCACACACACATCCCACCCAAAAAAAGAAAAGAAAAGAAAAACATGTGAACTGAGTGCAACAGAGTCATAATGCTGAGTGTGTACTGCACCAAATTGCGGCAGTGTACCTGGAGTTAGCTCATAACTGAAGTTTTTGCTCGCAAGTCAAAGTGGAAAATCAACCGAGTGACAGCTCATATCTTGAATTACTACCAGGTCAGAACACTTGTAACTCAAAGTCCCACTGTATTGGGAAATTCAAATCATCAGTGTTTGGATCAACAGACTTTTATTGTAATATCATTGTTGTTTTGCATAATAGGCTTCCATTGGTGCTCTACTTCTTTAGATACAAGTCAAGTTATAGAATTGAAATGACATGGACAATTATTCTATTTGATCAGAAGGAAAAATGCACTACCATGCTTTGTGGCCACTTCAACATATAGACACTTGTTGTATCCCATAGATGACTTCAAACCAGCCAGTGTCGACAAACAAAAGATGGGAACAGTAGAGGTGGAAGGCAACCACCAGGTGACAGTAACAGTGCCTCACGTGGAGGGTTCTGGTACCAATCAGACAGTGTTCAAGGGGAACCACAAGCCTGTTGCCAAGGAGTGTATCCTAATCATTGACCATGTCACAGGAGAGATTGTGCTGGAGCGCATTTCTCAGGCTATTAGTGTTAAGACAACAAGGTACGTGGTAACTTACGCCAAGTTCTGAGCTAATGAGCCATTTATTTTTAGAGATTGACAGTACAGTAGTGCCTGCGTGCAATATGTCATCACTTAATTTACCTGGTAGATGTAGCTCAGTGTGATTTATATGAAGATCTTTACATTTCAATTTTCCTCACCAGACCTGAGGGAAGCAGCAGAATTCCAGCCCAACGTCCCACAACACCTTTGGACCCTCCTTCACGGAAAAATTCCCCTCCCCAAAAATGTTCCCCCTCCCACCCGCCATCACGGGGCCCTGCTAATTCCCTGTCACGACCATCCCCCTCCCATGGCAAGCTCTCCCCATCAGCCAAAACTTCACCTCATGCAAGGTCACCTGCACCAAATAAAAGCCCTAACTATTCAATGCCTAGTCTAGCAGAATTGGATAGTGGGTGCATGGATAGAAAGGTGACTACAAATCTATTATTTCTTGCTCTACAAAAAACATGACTAAAACATAAGTCACATATTTTTTTTTGCTATCAGTACCATAAGACAGTGATGTTGGTCAGAATAACCATGATGGTATATTCTGGATATTTCCAGATACAAAAAATATTTACATTCAAAATCTGCATCCATTTCCTCCCTTATTCAATTTATGTTTTATTTCTGTACTTATTTCCCACAGAGCCACATGCATTTCTACATACTAGTGATGAAATTTTGTCCTTGTCAAGCAGCTTATTACCTTTATAATTGAATTCAATCTCTTATTAGCTGTTATTCTTGTATATTTAATTATTCACTGTAACTGAGTCTTATTCCACTGTTTGCCATCAGTATTCACAACTCAAACCTAAGCCTCTGCCAAATATTCTTACATTTACTGTCTTACAACACTATCCACATCATTAAATAACCATCAAGACAATCCACATCCATATTGCAAGATTAATTGATTACAATAGCAATTTACTTATTTTATTTTATTTTACTTCAACAGGAAGTTTCTGACTCTTCAAGTGATTCAGATTCCAATAGTAGTTCCTCATCAGGTAGTGATTCAGATTCAGATTCTGAGCCTGAACAAGATGCAGTCTCAAAGAAAACTAATGGTCATGGTAAGTATCTCATTACCATTACATATTGCCATATTTCTTATCCTGCTCGTTATGGTCAAATTTGAGGACAAAAGTATGCAAATAAAAAATATGTTAATTATTTAAAAACTATATTAAGAAAACAACCTTGTTTTACATGTTATTTAATGTTTCATTTTTATTGTTGCCTTCAGCTACAACACAAAACCACAACTTAACACATTTTTACACATTATTTCTTTTTAGGCTTCTTTGCTCATGGTTAAATGTTCTGTTTCAGGTACCATTGCAGGTAGAGACAACATGCATAATGGAAGTAACCTTGATGATGATTTGGAATTGTCTTCTGAAGACAGTGACTGATGGAAGAGTTCATGAGTGCTGTTGTTTAGGTATTCACTCATACAGCATTATGTGAGCTTTCTTTATACTGAAATTCAGATTAAACTATGCTCATCTAGTTTACTAGAATAAAGTGAATAAATCAAATTTTTTCAGAATCACAGTTATTCTTGAGCTCAATATTAAGACACCATTATCAGGCACATTATGATTATGATTACAACAGGAAAACTATCTGTGTTACACACACACACACACACACACACACACACACACACACACACACACACACACACAACTATTCTGGTAAATGTCTTTATAGAATTTATGAAAATTTATTTCTTTGATTTAAACCTCATAATTTCTTGTGCCTCTAACTAAAATATTATTAAGATTCAGGAATCAAGTTACCAAAGTAGCAACAAACACAGATTGATTCACTGATGTTCTAGTGATAAGAGTAATTGGGATTAGAATACCATCTTCAGTATAATTTTTTCATGAAGTGCATGTTTCTCCTACTCCAGTCAAATAGAAGGGGGAACTTTCAATTATAACAAAGCCTCCAAGGAAGTGGCTGTTTTAAGGTCACTTTGGGAGTGTTCATACAGTCATCTCAGTAGTAGTTGTTCTTACTGATGACTTAATAATAAAATAAAGAAAAACATGCTTTTTTTCATTTTTAACCTTAAACATGCTTTTCTCTGTAGCAGAGGTTAAGAAAACTGCTACTGTATTCCTGCGTGGCATAAGAGGGACGGAATAAGGTGCCTAAGAAGCTCATTCTCTATATTGTATAAATAGCCAAGATCTTTGCCATTTGCAGCTATTTATACATTAATAAACAATTAGTCCACAAAATAAAAGAAAACCTTCCATAATGTATAATGTATCAAATGAGTTCTTAATTTCATATCTTTCTAATTAGTTTCTAAGGCACAATGTAAAATGTGTTAAGAATAACTAGTTTGTGATTCTTGTCTGATTTCACCAGTGCCAAGATGATAGAACAAGAAAGAATGAACTAGCAAATTTAAGCTCGCTCTCTCGCTCTCTCTCTCTTTCTCTCTTGGAGAAAACAAAGCACAAGAGGAGGAAAATTCATCTTTGTCAATTGGTTACTCTTTCCATCATCCTTCATTCTATCTCATCACAACCATGAAGAAAGATTACCTGTGGAATCACAGCTACCATTCAATCTCAACATAATTTTTCTACATTGGAAAAATACGATGAAAATTGATTAAAAAATAATGATGAACAAGAATAATGGAAATATGAAAATTTTTCATATCAAATGTACTCTACAACATTAAAGACTAAAAGTAAGGTCTATTCATAAATTTTTTGACTCCAGTCAAAAAATACTGAAATGTTCATCTCACCTAAATGTCTCTAAGTGTATAAAGCAGCCTATTAAATATAGGATGATATTTAATATATTTCAGTGTATTAGTGTACGTCATTTCAGTGATCATTACTTGTTTGTTTATGTTTTTAATCACTAAGGCTAACTTCACTTTTCTTTCCTTCTGATAGATTATAACTCTATTGGCTTATGAGCAACTTTTCAATTTTGTGTTTATTGTTGTGTTGTGTCTTCTGACTGGGTGTGGTGTTCATACAGGTTACACGCATATTTCAGCATTTCATCCACAAACCTCTTATGATGTGTATCAGTAACTCGCACTAAACTGCCAGTTGTGTCCTGCAAAACAAAGACATTTATGAAAATTAAACAGTGGAAATATAGTAGAGAAAAGGATGTCTTCCCACAGTTCCAATTTCTTTTGTGTATTTCTAGTGCTCATCCATGAAAAATCAAAACCATTGTCATCAGTTCCTGCTGACTAAAGCTTTTCTCCAGTCATCTTTGAGTTGTGTGATAAATTGTCTATAAATTTCTCAATCTCACTTTATAATCTTTAGTCTGATCTGTAAAAACCATGTCTTGAAGAGAAAGTTAATTCATCTTTACATAAAGTTTTCTACTTTTAAGAATTACCTTAAACATAAGATCTTTATGTGAGAAGTATGTGTAGAATAGTCTGAAGAATGAAGTGGAATGTCCAAACATCTTAGATGCCTTCAAAAACAGATGCCGCATGTTCTCCTTCCTCGCTCTTGATTCAGACAGACGAGTCACAAGCTTGAAAGAGGAGAGATTAATTACACTTATTCAAAACCTATTTTGCTTTGTGTATTGATTCATGAATCTAAAAATTCATTGTTAAGATTTGCAAAACAATTTGATGATTAGCTCAAGCTGAAGGACCTTACCATATTGCCTGGTATTCTCCCTAGGTTACATTCTTGAACACTCCAGCTACTGAGAGACATAACTTGGGCTTCACAGAGAAGTTCAAAATTTTCTGGATTTAGGTCTTTGATGTCATCATCCCAATTACCTGTTGCAAAATCAAAGCTTTATGCAGCAGTTCATATTCAAATAATATACATACTTCAATAATAATGGTAATTATTATACAGCAGTATCTATGGATGAGACAAGGGGATGAAGGAATTGTTAACATAGTGGCAATGGATTATATGGATTGTGTCCTACAGTACAACAGGCAGATAGTTGGATATCAGACTTGAATACCTTTATTAGGAGGTTCAAGTTTATTACACTTAATCTGATCAGGTTATAGGGAAAATGAATGAATCTACAAAGATATAGCAAGAGTATATCATTCTGTTATCAGCTACAAATGCAGAGACTTTGGTATAAACATTTGAAACAATACATTGGTTAAGAAACAAAAATAGTACAGTTGGGGCTTGCCTATATACTGTATAAGCAGTAGCTTTTCAGGCAATGAAATAAATAAACAGAAAAATACTGTTTGTATACTTGTACTACTGACCCACATGCTATCCACCTTCAAGACCTAGCAATGAATATGTATTGTTTCAACTTTAGTTACAAACAATGTTTGCATATCTGTGTGTGTGTGGGAAATGGGGAGGCAGGTGCTTTTTCTAGGTGATCTCCCTTAAGTGATATCAGCCTAGTTATAAAATAAATAAAATATATTAATGTGTAAAATAAATTATATATAATTCATACACACAATATATAGCATACTAACCATTATTCACAGCATCAAGCTTTACAAAGGCAACATCTCTCCTTGATCCCATCAAGCATTTTATTGCATCAGTAATGGTTGAGAAGGCACCTCCATCATGAAGACATTCATTTAATTCTGCATCTATGTAATGGATTTTATTTGTATCTGTAAATCAATTAAAAATTAAGTTTTTAAGGGAATTTCCCTTCAAAAGAAGCTATATTCTATCTACATTTGTTCTCAATTTAAAATACATATATCAACAACTTGAAAATTACTGGTTTTCAATGAAACATAAAAGATAAATATTGTTGGATACTACTTACTATATCCAGTACTACAAGTTGTTTTGCCAGCAAGATCATAAACGCTGTTGATCCCTGAACCCTTCTTAACAACTGCAACAAAGTAATACACAAATTTTTGTGATTTCTTCAGTGATGCAAAGGTACAAAAGTTAACCTGGGCATTGATGCAAGCTAAGAGGAAAGGGGAGGAGAATTTGACCAATAATCGATGGTACTACAACATCCTTGAAATTGATGATACCTTCAGCGACATTTTCCCTGCCATAGATAATGCAACAACAGGACAATATTTGTCAGAAAGTAAGTTTGAGATGAATATTACAAAAACTTTAATGAGTACTTCTTCATTACTATTTACGATTACTTCTTCTAAGATGTATATGAGAATACTATCTATCTAGTTATTGTGATGCTTTTTGTTAGTATTCACCCTTTTAAGTATTTATATCTTGAAATTTTCAGGTAGAATGGACATTGTTCAGGCAGAGGAGATGTGTACTTCTGAGGCACCTGTTAGATTCTGTGTCTCCAGTGATGAGGAAAAGAAAAAATGTAATGATCTCTCCTCCCTCTTGCATCTTAGAGGCGTATCACCAGAACTTCAGTGCACACAAGGAAGTAGTGTTGATGATTGCCTTGAAATGATTAAATTGGGTACATCAGATGTTATGACCTTTAACAACAGCAAACGCTATGAATCTCATAGGTGAGTTTGTTACTTTTTTCTATGACCACCGTTCAAATGGTGTGATGGAATAAATTTTGTAGCACTTTTACATAATTGGAGCAGTGATACAAGAAATAACACGTTACATTGTTCTTTTCAGCAATCACAGCCTTGCAGACTTGCTCACAGAATCATACGGGAATGATGAAAGCAACTTGTATTACTTTGTTGCAGTTGTTAAGAAGGGTTCAGGGATCAACAGCGTTTATGATCTTGCTGGCAAAACAACTTGTAGTACTGGATATAGTAAGTAGTATCCAACAATATTTATCTTTTATGTTTCATTGAAAACCAGTAATTTTCAAGTTGTTGATATATGTATTCTAAATTGAGAACAAATATAGATAGAATATAGCTTCTTTTGAAGGGAAATTCCCTTAAAAACTTAATTTTTAATTGATTTACAGATACAAATAAAATCCATTACATAGATGCAGAATTAAATGAATGTCTTCATGATGGAGGTGCCTTCTCAACCATTACTGATGCAATAAAATGCTTGATGGGATCAAGGAGAGATGTTGCCTTTGTAAAGCTTGATGCTGTGAATAATGGTTAGTATGCTATATATTGTGTGCATGAATTATATATAATTTATTTTACACATTAATATATTTTATTTACTTTATAACTAGGCTGATATCACTTAAGGGAGATCACCTAGAAAAAGCACCTGCCTCCCCATTTCCCACACAGACACAGATATGCAAACACTGTTTGTAACTAAAGTTGAAACAATACATATTCATTGCTAGGTCTTGAAGGTGGATAGCATGTGGGTCAGTAGTACAAGTATACAAACAGTATTTTTCTGTTTATTTATTTCATTGCCTGAAAAGCTACTGCTTATATATAGGCAAGCCCCAACTGTACTATTTTTGTTTCTTAACCAATGTATTGTTTCAAATGTTTATACCAAAGTCTCTGCATTTATAGCTGATAACAGAATGATATACTCTTGCTATATCTTTGTAGATTCATTCATTTTCCCTATAACCTGATCATATTAAGTGTAATAAACTTGAACCTCCTAATAAAGGTATTCAAGTCTGATATCCAACTATCTGCCTGTTGTACTGTAGGACACAATCCATATAATCCATTGCCACTATGTTAACAATTCCTTCATCCCCTTGTCTCATCCATAGATACTGCTGTATAATAATTACCATTATTATTGAAGTATGTATATTATTTGAATATGAACTGCTGCATAAAGCTTTGATTTTGCAACAGGTAATTGGGATGATGACATCAAAGACCTAAATCCAGAAAATTTTGAACTTCTCTGTGAAGCCCAAGTTATGTCTCTCAGTAGCTGGAGTGTTCAAGAATGTAACCTAGGGAGAATACCAGGCAATATGGTAAGGTCCTTCAGCTTGAGCTAATCATCAAATTGTTTTGCAAATCTTAACAATGAATTTTTAGATTCATGAATCAATACACAAAGCAAAATAGGTTTTGAATAAGTGTAATTAATCTCTCCTCTTTCAAGCTTGTGACTCGTCTGTCTGAATCAAGAGCGAGGAAGGAGAACATGCGGCATCTGTTTTTGAAGGCATCTAAGATGTTTGGACATTCCACTTCATTCTTCAGACTATTCTACACATACTTCTCACATAAAGATCTTATGTTTAAGGTAATTCTTAAAAGTAGAAAACTTTATGTAAAGATGAATTAACTTTCTCTTCAAGACATGGTTTTTACAGATCAGACTAAAGACTATAAAGTGAGATTGAGAAATTTATAGACAATTTATCACACAACTCAAAGATGACTGGAGAAAAGCTTTAGTCAGCAGGAACTGATGACAATGGTTTTGATTTTTCATGGATGAGCACTAGAAATACACAAAAGAAATTGGAACTGTGGGAAGACATCCTTTTCTCTACTATATTTCCACTGTTTAATTTTCATAAATGTCTTTGTTTTGCAGGACACAACTGGCAGTTTAGTGCGAGTTACTGATACACATCATAAGAGGTTTGTGGATGAAATGCTGAAATATGCGTGTAACCTGTATGAACACCACACCCAGTCAGAAGACACAACACAACAATAAACACAAAATTGAAAAGTTGCTCTTAAGCCAATAGAGTTATAATCTATCAGAAGGAAAGAAAAGTGAAGTTAGCCTTAGTGATTAAAAACATAAACAAACAAGTAATGATCACTGATATGACGTACACTAATACACTGAAATATATTAAATATCATCCTATATTTAATAGGCTGCTTTATACACTTAGAGACATTTAGGTGAGATGAACATTTCAGTATTTTTTGACTGGAGTCAAAAAATTTATGAATAGACCTTACTTTTAGTCTTTAATGTTGTAGAGTACATTTGATATGAAAATTTTTCATATTTCCATTATTCTTGTTCATCATTATTTTTTAATCAATTTTCATCATATTTTTCCAATGTATAAAAATTATGTTGAGATTGAATGGTAGCTGTGATTCCACAGGTAATCTTTCTTCATGGTTGTGATGAGATAGAATGAAGGATGATGGAAAGAGTAACCAATTGACAAAGATGAATTTTCCTCCTCTTGTGCTTTGTTTTTTCCAAGAGAGAAAGAGAGAGAGAGCAAGAGAGCGAGCTTAAATTTGCTAGTTCATTCTTTCTTGTTCTATCATCTTGGCACTGGTGAAATCAGACAAAAATCACAAACTAGTTATTCTTAACACATTTTACATTGTGCCTTAGAAACTAATTAGAAAGATATGAAATTAAGAACTCATTTGATACATTATACATTATGGAAGGTTTTCTTTTATTTTGTGGACTAATTGTTTATTAATGTATAAATAGCTGCAAATGGCAAAGATCTTGGCTATTTATACAATATAGAGAATGAGCTTCTTAGGCACCTTATTCCGTCCCTCTTATGCCACGCAGGAATACAGTAGCAGTTTTCTTAACCTCTGCTACAGAGAAAAGCATGTTTAAGGTTAAAAATGAAAAAAAGCATGTTTTTCTTTATTTTATTATTAAGTCATCAGTAAGAACAACTACTACTGAGATGACTGTATGAACACTCCCAAAGTGACCTTAAAACAGCCACTTCCTTGGAGGCTTTGTTATAATTGAAAGTTCCCCCTTCTATTTGACTGGAGTAGGAGAAACATGCACTTCATGAAAAAATTATACTGAAGATGGTATTCTAATCCCAATTACTCTTATCACTAGAACATCAGTGAATCAATCTGTGTTTGTTGCTACTTTGGTAACTTGATTCCTGAATCTTAATAATATTTTAGTTAGAGGCACAAGAAATTATGAGGTTTAAATCAAAGAAATAAATTTTCATAAATTCTATAAAGACATTTACCAGAATAGTTGTGTGTGTGTGTGTGTGTGTGTGTGTGTGTGTGTGTGTGTGTGTGTGTGTGTGTAACACAGATAGTTTTCCTGTTGTAATCATAATCATAATGTGCCTGATAATGGTGTCTTAATATTGAGCTCAAGAATAACTGTGATTCTGAAAAAATTTGATTTATTCACTTTATTCTAGTAAACTAGATGAGCATAGTTTAATCTGAATTTCAGTATAAAGAAAGCTCACATAATGCTGTATGAGTGAATACCTAAACAACAGCACTCATGAACTCTTCCATCAGTCACTGTCTTCAGAAGACAATTCCAAATCATCATCAAGGTTACTTCCATTATGCATGTTGTCTCTACCTGCAATGGTACCTGAAACAGAACATTTAACCATGAGCAAAGAAGCCTAAAAAGAAATAATGTGTAAAAATGTGTTAAGTTGTGGTTTTGTGTTGTAGCTGAAGGCAACAATAAAAATGAAACATTAAATAACATGTAAAACAAGGTTGTTTTCTTAATATAGTTTTTAAATAATTAACATATTTTTTATTTGCATACTTTTGTCCTCAAATTTGACCATAACGAGCAGGATAAGAAATATGGCAATATGTAATGGTAATGAGATACTTACCATGACCATTAGTTTTCTTTGAGACTGCATCTTGTTCAGGCTCAGAATCTGAATCTGAATCACTACCTGATGAGGAACTACTATTGGAATCTGAATCACTTGAAGAGTCAGAAACTTCCTGTTGAAGTAAAATAAAATAAAATAAGTAAATTGCTATTGTAATCAATTAATCTTGCAATATGGATGTGGATTGTCTTGATGGTTATTTAATGATGTGGATAGTGTTGTAAGACAGTAAATGTAAGAATATTTGGCAGAGGCTTAGGTTTGAGTTGTGAATACTGATGGCAAACAGTGGAATAAGACTTAGTTACAGTGAATAATTAAATATACAAGAATAACAGCTAATAAGAGATTGAATTCAATTATAAAGGTAATAAGCTGCTAGACAAGGACAAAATTTCATCACTAGTATGTAGAAATGCATGTGGCTCTGTGGGAAATAAGTACAGAAGTAAAACACAAATTGAATAAGGGAGGAAATGGATGCAGATTTTGAATGTAAATATTTTTTGTATCTGGAAATATCCGGAATATACCATCGTGGTTATTCTGACCAACATCACTGTCTTATGGTACTGATAGCAAAAAAAAAATATGTGACTTATGTTTTAGTCATGTTTTTTGTAGAGCAAGAAATAATAGATTTGTAGTCACCTTTCTATCCATGCACCCACTATCCAATTCCGCTAGACTAGGCATTGAATAGTTAGGGCTTTTATTTGGTGCAGGTGACCTTGCATGAGGTGAAGTTTTGGCTGATGGGGAGAGCTTGCCATGGGAGGGGGATGGTCGTGACAGGGAATTAGCAGAGCCCCGTGATGGCGGGTGGGAGGGGGAACATTTTTGGGGAGGGGAATTTTTCCGTGAAGGAGGGTCCAAAGGTGTTGTGGGACGTTGGGCTGGAATTCTGCTGCTTCCCTCAGGTCTGGTGAGGAAAATTGAAATGTAAAGATCTTCATATAAATCACACTGAGCTACATCTACCAGGTAAATTAAGTGATGACATATTGCACGCAGGCACTACTGTACTGTCAATCTCTAAAAATAAATGGCTCATTAGCTCAGAACTTGGCATAAGTTACCACGTACCTTGTTGTCTTAACACTAATAGCCTGAGAAATGCGCTCCAGCACAATCTCTCCTGTGACATGGTCAATGATTAGGATACACTCCTTGGCAACAGGCTTGTGGTTCCCCTTGAACACTGTCTGATTGGTACCAGAACCCTCCACGTGAGGCACTGTTACTGTCACCTGGTGGTTGCCTTCCACCTCTACTGTTCCCATCTTTTGTTTGTCGACACTGGCTGGTTTGAAGTCATCTATGGGATACAACAAGTGTCTATATGTTGAAGTGGCCACAAAGCATGGTAGTGCATTTTTCCTTCTGATCAAATAGAATAATTGTCCATGTCATTTCAATTCTATAACTTGACTTGTATCTAAAGAAGTAGAGCACCAATGGAAGCCTATTATGCAAAACAACAATGATATTACAATAAAAGTCTGTTGATCCAAACACTGATGATTTGAATTTCCCAATACAGTGGGACTTTGAGTTACAAGTGTTCTGACCTGGTAGTAATTCAAGATATGAGCTTTCACTCGGTTGATTTTCCACTTTGACTTGCGAGCAAAAACTTCAGTTATGAGCTAACTCCAGGTACACTGCCGCTATTTGGTGCAGTACACACTCAGCATTATGACTCTGTTGCACTCAGTTCACATGTTTTTTCTTTTCTTTTTCTTTTTTTGGGTGGGATGTGTGTGTGGAGGCATTTATTATGTGGTAGCATTTTAAGCTTTTGTGCAGTTGCTAAGCTAAATTTCTTTTGTCTGACCATGGGTCCTAGGCAAATAGCAATATGTAATGACATGTTTAACTCACTTCCAAACATTCTTAAAATGAGGATGAAACAAACCTCCTCTTGCATTAGAGTGTTGGACAAAATAGGGCTGAGAGAAAGAAGAAAGTCTTGTGTGGCGAGGCTACAAAAGGAGGGGAGATATGCAGTTAGTGAGATCAATAGAGCAGTTAGTACAAAAACAGCGATAGAAGATAGCAAGAGATGCAACATTCTAGCAATGAGAGAGCCTGAAGACAGTCAGTCAGAGGAGAGTAGTTGACAAGATAAAAAGCTTTAAATTCCATCTTATCTAATAAGGCTGTGTGAGTAGAAACTCCCATGCATGTGAAGAGTACTCCATACATTGAGAGAGAAGGCCCTTATACAGAGTTAGCACTTGGGGGGTGAAAAAAACTTGTGGAGACACCTAAGAATGCCTAACTCCATAGAAGGTGTTTTAGCAAGAGATGAGATGTGAAGTTTCCGGTTTAGATTATAAGTAAAGGAAAGACATGGAAAAGTGTAGGGTGGTATCATCAGTGTAGGAATGGATAGGGCAAGAAGTTTGGTTTGGAAGATTCTGATTCTTTTTCCTGAGTTTTTTAATTCTTTGGTATTACAACTTGCAATAATATTTGTTTTTGGATTATGAAGTTTTCTTTTCTTGGTAGTACATTTTCTTCACTATCTTTTGAGTTAAACAGATATTTTGTTTCCTGTAGAGTAGGTATGAGAAAAAACATAAATGAAAAATCTTGAATAGTGAGTAAATTTAAGATTTTGAGAGAGAGAGAGAGAGAGAGAGAGAGAGAGAGAGAGAGTGGCTAGATACAACTTATCAGAGCTTTACTAGCTGTGGGATGGTAACTTCTAGAAAAAAAGTAAAAACATCACTTTCCCCGCCAGATCCCGAAGGGCACTTATGAAATCTCAAGAGTAAGTAGTACGAGCTTGGTACTCACAACGAATGGTGTGGAATGCTCCATCCTTGTAGCTCTTATTGAAGGTCTCCCCTAATTTCAGATCCTTTACCTGACCATCGAGACCAAGTTTGTCCGCCATTGTGATAAAATACACCTGAGAAAGTCTCTCAGGGCCAGCCAGGGTCAGGGTGCCAGAACCACCACCACCACACAGGGCACCAGATGGCACCTTGTCTCACCCTTCCCCCTTCCTGGTTTCCTTCACTCCGGGGGTGTTCCAGTCACACAACACATGACGAGGCTGCAGTCACTCGTGGGAGGCTTAGTACATCCTTCGTCGGCCTCAATCTGGAGCCTCGCACTCCCCAGTCCTGCCAGGCAGCAGCTGTGCCTCGCCGCGGCCCTGAGAAAGTGACGGAAAAAAATAATAAAATAACAACAAAATATTTCATTCACATTAATTTTCTTCCAAAACCTCAATTTTTTGAACATGTTTTTTTCCTCCATTTACTTTATACTTTTTAAGTTAATGTGAAGATAAGAAAAACATGAATATTTATTTAGGCCTGTACCGTTGAACAGTAGTACGCAATTTTGTAACGCATCGCATGTGAGGGTCAAATGTCTAACTCTCTCTCCCTTTGATGATTACCTGATGGTAGGGTAATAAATCACCCTGTAACACTTGTTCACCATTCTCATATTACCACTCAAGATGAGAGAACCAATCGATGCTGAGCGGTGTCTCAACTAAATGAGAATGAAGATAACTGGGACACATTTACGAGCTGCATTACGTAAAGAACATCAGTGCAAACTTTATATTCTTTATTTTCTTGGTGGATGGTAGCTAGGCAAGACTGTTTACTATATTATAACAAAACTATGATGAAGAACTTGTATTCTAGAATGACGAAACTTGAATCCCTCAGTTAAATTAATGGTCAAGAATCACTTACAAATATATCATCAATATCATTACATGATGATGATGATGATGATGATGATGATAATGATAATAATAATAAAAATAATAATAATAATAATTGTAATAATATTAATGACCGTTATAGCCTATGTAAGGTTAGAAAATACTTCTATGAAATATTCTTGTCCCTTCAGTTTTTATTTCAGCATATTCAGCTTTTCTTGCACAATAAGGTTAGGTTTGACCTACTGAAAACAAGGGAAATATATTTGTTTTGTGTTTATCTTTTTGTTTATTTATTTATAAAATATGTAAAAATATTTGCATGCACTCATTAAAAGAGAGTAGGCAGGGAGTTTGCCAGAGAGAGAGAAATTATTAAAAATATTAGTTAATTCTTGGATTACAGAGATGGACAGAATAGGGGTGAGAAAGTTAGGCAGGAAGGCCATGGGTGGTTGCTCTAATACTTGGATAAAAAGTCTTAGTAACTAATAGAGATAATATCAAGTGACTGGAGTTTGGCAACAGGAGCATGTTGAAATAGGCAGGCAGTACTGCTGTGACAAAGGTTCATCATGTGAGGAACTAAAAAAGCAAATCAAAGATTTGATCACATGGAAAGAAGAAAATGACTGGGTAAAGCATGTCATTTGAGAGATAAGGCCCCCCGCAATTCTTTTTAAATGTGACACAGGACCCTGAGGAAGACTGGCAATACTGGACTGGGAAGACAAATTATCATCAGATGATAAAAACTTATCAAAATAAATATGGAACGTGTTTTCTAGAATGCTGTTCAGGAGTGTTGACATTGTCTTAATTTTTTATATACAGCCTTAAGCCACCTCTCTACGTGACAATATGGCATCAGTTGGGTCTATATAGCTTTGCTCCCTACAGGCATTTCATGAGAAGGTCTATCATCTCTAGAGCAATGTAATCAAGGTCTAATATGTTATCCTCCACTTGGCTGGCTGCTCACACTTGGAGTTTGATCCACATAATCTGTTAAAGGTGGTCTCTTCAACAAATCCAAGAATCTCTCGTTCCTCTTGTATCCGAAAGGAGAATGTAGATTCATACGAGCCAATAAAGTACCTATGAAAATTTTTTATAAAGTATAATATATTACGTAAAATAACATATCAGCCCCCCATAATGTCAGATCTAACTAATGTCAACTGGAGATAGAGTTAAAGAGTTAAGGTAGCTGATGAAGTCGCTATTTTCCTGTTTATCACTTCAGTACAAAAGAGGACACAAAGTTGTTTAATGATTGAAGGATACTAACCGAGCATGAGCACATATGATCTGGTCTACAATGGCTGCACCTCCATCACCCCACTGTTGCAGGAAGTCTTCATCAGGCACAAACCGATGGAGAGAGACAGATGGAAGCAAATTCACCAATTGCAAAAATTCTGAAAATATGAAACTATGAAGATGTGGGATTCTCAGTCCCCATTTCATTAAATCTCTATTACCTACATACTGTACCAATCATACATGGGTACATTAAAAATGTATCTGAACTTCCAAGAATTGAAAAATTATGTTTTTGGAATGAAAAGTAAAATTTGAAGATAAATGCAATATACCTGGGAGAACAATTACTCAAGTGACAGGTTATCACTGGTTATCAACTATGTACTATTTTTGTGTAAATTTTCAAAAAATGTAGGTTGACTGTGGAAATAGGGATTGGCATGTACCATGTATTTCTCAATATAATTTTCTAATACTATTGCTGCTGTGTTAAAATTTTTATCTCACTACTTAATTAGATAACACATTTGTTCTTTTTTGGATGCCACTATGCACAGATGTGACAAAGTAATTTTGCATGATAATTTACCTTCATGTGGGGCATCAGTTGCAATGAAAATGGATGTTAAGTTTTGTTTTTTAACTATATGCTTGATCTGTTGAGCTGCCTTCTTGAGGCTTGGCACCTCCTTCCCTCTAGCTTGAACAAAATCATTTCTTCTCAGGTGAACAGCAACATATGGACCACCTCTGTCTCTTTTTCGAAGTGGCTAAAATCGAGAAAAAATAAAGAGTTTTTAGAATGAGAAAACCCAACTGAAGTCATATTTGTTGCACATCTTGCTTTACCATAACCCTTTGAGTTCAACAGTAGAATTTAAGAAGTAACAGTATTCTGATTGGTTCTCCATACAATTTTGAACTTCTTACAACTTGCCTTTGTGTCTCTCCAATCTGATGGCACCAGTGTACCATCCTGGACATCACTGGAGGCTAGGTGTGCTGCCCTGAACTTGGCTGCCTTGTCCTGTAGGTGGGTAGCAAAGCGCATGCTCCTCCGTGCCTTCCAGTACCACTTCCCACCATATTCATCATGTAGTATGGTTTCTGCTCTTCCTATGTAGATTGACCTGAAGTTGTATAAAGTTTGAAACTCTATGAAAAGAAACTGCCAAATAAAGTACACTATTACAAAATATATTCCATCACTAGTGTACTTGGAGTGAATCACAAGTCCTCCAAAAATCATAGATACAAAAGGCTGTTCAAGATTTTTCAGAAGCAAAATCAGTACTTTCTAGCATGCGATTTTAACTTTCCAAATCATAATTTGAGTTTACCTACTACTAGCATCTTTCATAAGAAGTGGAATGATAACTGAGGCATGGCCCTGGACTGAAACACAGGAGAAAGCCTGTGATGTCACCTGTGAGCCCCAGAGATGTCCCACCCATACTCTCTCTTCATCTCTGGAAAAAAGACGAAAATAAATACAGGTAAATAGTCCCAATTTTTTACAAGTTTGGGAAATAAAAAGAAGTAAGAGGAATATTACACAAATTACTGGATTTGTACTTATAATCAAATAACAAATCTGAAATGCAGGAAAAAAACTAATATCATTCTGGAAATGAACACTTACAGCAACAAAATGGTGAAATTTTTTTCAGCAGTATATACTAAACACACAATACACAAAAAAATGAATAAACAGATAAAAAAATGAATAAAAATACACTATATAACACATACATACTTGTACTGAAATGTAGGTCTACCAATACATGGCCTCTCATCAAATTTTTCTTCCCACTTGCCATCTGTCCATCCCTCCTCATAGTGTTGCAGGACATAAGCTGAACTCACGTTTGGGCCATGAACTTCTCATGGAAAAATTTGAGAGATGTAACTATTCTTATATTCTACTTTGAATCACTGCCATACACAAACAAAACACAGTGAATATGGTAATTAAAATATTATTTCAAAGATGAAAATATCTATTACATATTTGGACAAATTTGTAATGTCATGATAAAACAAGAAGTCTTATTTTGATGGATACCTTTCAGAAAGTCTTCAAATTCAATTACTCTGATCCATTTCTGAAGACTCTCAACATCAAAGAAACTCTTCCAAGGAAAATATGTTCCAGGAGGTGTATTGAACCAGTGATACAATCTCCCCCAAGGAGGAAGGACCTGGAAGATTTACAAAACTGTACCCTACATTAAGAAGGTGATTTTTGTGTACCTTATTGGATTCTAATAAACCATCTCCCTGAGTTTATAAGGTAAATTCAATTTCTAATTAATTTCCCAATAGAATTCTTTAGACCTGATCCTGTAGGATAGGTTAGGTTAGATTCATATCAATGAAGGGTGTTCAGGAGGTATATAGCATGCTGAGTAGGTTAGGTTAGGTTAGATTGGTATCTCTATACATGGGGGTGGGATAGAACATAGGAGAGAAATGCAGCCAACCTGAACAGCTTAAAATATTATAATGGTTGACTATGGAGTAAATAAACAAAATAAATTTTTTTTACCTTATTCAGGACCCAAGTACAGCATGCTTTATTGCAATGATCAGAGTAACTTTTATAAGCAGCATTCAAATCCTCAACAGATCACAAGTTGTCTATAGGCTACTCCATTGCTTACCAGTACCCAGTTGTGGTCCTGACTCAGTTTGCGGACTAAGTTTGCAACTCGGACATAAACATCCCGGCGCAAGTTAAATCCCTCTCCAAAATTGACATCATACAGAAGGTACCTGTCAAGGAAGAATACCATCAGACTGGGAACATGTATATATTTTAATGGGGTACCTTATGATTTATACTAAGTGGGAAGGTGCGTTTTGTATACCAGTATCACGGCTTAATCCACACCTACGAATGATCCTATGTATGAAAGAGAAAGTATCTGATAAACACTGGTAGGAGATGAGGGGGGCGTGGCTGCTACTCTTATAAGTACCTCTTAAAAATAGGTATATATATGCATAAGGTATTAAGTACTGAAGAATGCAACATATTCAAGTCAAGAACATATATCTTACACTGATTACCTTGTGTCTTCCTCTTCTCCTCTTGGACAAAATTCTCCTTTGACGCCACTTACGAATAAAAATAAGGTGAACAATGCGGCTATGCTTGGACTGCCCATTTAGCTTGTTTCCCTCACGCCGCCAAAACTAATGGTTGTCAAGACTGGAGAGAAGCCATAAGTTTTCACACCCACGAATACAACCTTGACAACATTTCCTTTGGGGACAAATAAACCTGCATTAATTCCTACGGTAAGTACTTCCCCCTGGCGCCACTCTTTTTGTCCCTTCTTGTGAGATATTCCATTTGTACCAAAATATTACGTCATGAACTTGTATGGTCGATGATAGAAACCTAACTCGTGAATGTTCATTTATTAACAATCGGAATATATAAATATCTGGGAGTTTTAACTGTAATTGGTGTGAGTGAGTGGCATGAGAGGTGCAGTCGTGGGTGGCAGTCCGTAGTGCCAGACTGTCCGTGGGGGCTGGATCGCCTGTCAATATTTCTCCACATTTATTTTTCTTCTTTCTCGTCAGTTCTTCCACTTCAGCGATGGATCTCAAGAAGCTTGCGGGTCAGGCAGGACAGTTTTTAACCCGTGCCGTCCAGGTAAGTGTATGTTAAAGACGTAACTAGGCTATAGGTAAGAGAGAAGATGAACGAGGTGGAATGGGGCTGTGGGACTATCATGCTATCTGTGTGTCCTTCAAGACGGGCAGTGATGGGGGCGTGTGCTGGGCTGTTGCAGGCTGGCAATGAAGTAGTTGACTGTCACATGCCATCAGGGACTACTGGTATACTAATCACTTGATGTCTGACTAGTCACTCCATAGTAAAGCAATGCACAACACTGCCCCCCCAAAATGGGGGTCATTTCATTAGTCATACGTTTCTCTGTTGTAATAGGGTGGGATTGACTGGTCCTTATGCTTATTTTCCTGCCAAATAATGCAGTTTCATAGGCTGACCTCATTTTACCAGATCAGGTTTCTGCTTAGTGGGGTCTCTGACTGATGTCTAATCTAGACTGGGCAGGGGGAAAAATAATTGCTAAGGCAGATATTCCAGTCAATCTTGCAATATATTTTGTTATATATATATATATATATATATCCTACTTTCTAAGTTAATTTAGGTTAGAGTGGTATCTCCTAATGAAAAATTTAGTTTTGGCATTTGGGAATCAATACCCTGGATGGATGTCCTTATCCTTGGACCATAGCCAAGAATTGAACCTGTGTACAGATGAATTAAGAAAAGGAAAGGACAAGGAGTGAGTTCCTATAGAAGTCAAAAAGGGGAAAGGAAATTGTTGTCAAGTAATGAAGAATTTGTTATTACTTCACAGATATTGTTCTTTTGATATTTGAAGTTTGATATAACATTGGCTTGTTTCCAGTACACAGAAGAAAAGATTGGGAGTGCAGAAAAGACAGAGCTCGACCGGCACTTTGAGTCCCTGTCCCTGCAGGCAGATGCAGCGAGGCAGTGGACCGAAAAGCTGGTGATTGGAGCTGAGTCTGTGCTCATCCCCAACCCAGGTGAGCCAGGAGTAATTCAGCACATTCTTAGGAATCAAGAGGTGTCTCGTTACTGTTTTGATAATTTGTGATGTGTAATTCTTGATTAAAATTTAGTTGATGATGGTATTGTATCAGTATCTATTTACATCTGATAGTGGTGATGATGATGATGATGACATTATAGGGTTGATGACTTACTACCTAATATTTCAGAGAAGCCAAGAAATAATCTAGTATAGGAGGTGATGGCTATGATAACAGTGTTTCAGTAGTATGGCAGAATCTTTCCTGTATTAGTATATAACTTACTTTACTGGAGACACATAGGTGAAAATTATTTTGGAAGATTGTCAGAATTTCATGGAGATTTTTCCATATTTTATTAGTATTACTGCTTTTTCCTGAGGATTGATATTTATTTTATTTGTAGATGTCTTATTTGTGGTGATATTTTAATGCTAAATTTAACTCCAGGACAATAATGGTAAAATTTTCTGTCCACATAATTGTAATGTAACTTTGAGCTTATCTTTCTAGTTATACCAATCATAATCTAAATTGTGACTTTCCTGGCTTTAATGGTTATTCATTGTCTAAGTGGATATTTGATGGACTTTTTGGTTATTGTATCAGTTTATGCATTAATATTACTGAAGATTTAACTTTGCTGCTTGCTGCTTCTTGTGGTTATTTTTATTTCTGGTAATTCTCAAGTAAATTTTGTTTCAGGGAACAGAGTAGAAGACATGATTTTTGAGAAGATTGAAAAGCGCCGTCCAAACAGGCTAAGTAATTTGGAGTACTTAGGATTGGACATGGTGCAAGCTGGGAATGACTTTGGCTCCGGGACACCTTACGGTATGGGAATATTGAAAACTGTTTGTCACACACACTCACACACAAACAAAGTCTGGAAAAAAATAGATAGAGAAGACACTAATTTAGGATACCAGTGATGCAAGAGAACATGGAAAGAAATTAAGAAAGGATAAGTGCAGAAGAGATATCAAGAAGTTTAGCTTTCCACAATGATGTGTAGAGATGTGGAATGGTTAGACAAGAGAGATGTTGAAGCATGAACAATTCATAAATTCAAAGAAATGTTGGATTTTCATAGATATGGAGATGGGACAGCATGTATGTTACAATTATGTAAATGCAACTAGGTAGATACACACAGAACGAAATAAAGGATTATGTGATGATCCTTAGAAATGAACAAAGACAATTTGAAAAAAGATGTGATACACAGATTTAAACATGAGCCCAAACTCTTCTATAGACACATGAATAGTAAAGTGAAAAGCAAAGGAAAATAGGAAAAACTAATGATGGATCAAGTGGTATATGAAGACATGAAAGAGATGGCAGAAGTTAGGAATATGAGCTTCAAGGAGGTTTTATAAAGAAAAGGAATTTATGAGGGCACTGGATATCCTGGAAGATTATACATATATATTGTTTACTTGTATAGGACTGTTATTGTTTTAGTAAAATTTTAATATTCTTATTGCTGCAGCATATTACTTTAGAATATTCTGCATATTTTGTATTGATGTTGAAAACTTTGCTGACACCTTCCCATGCTACATAGGTTCTGCCCTGCTGAAAGTTGGTGGAGCTGAGCAGCGGCTAGGACTGCTGGAGCGAGAGTTTGTGAGTAATGCCATCCAGGGCTACCTCCAGCCAATGAGAAAGTTCCTAGATACAGAGATGAAAACAATTACCAGGGAGAGGCGACTTCTAGAGAATAAGAGGTGAGAATCGTTATAAAATAGAAGTTTACCACATGCCATAACATGAGCTGACTCCATACCAACCACCAAACTCTTTCTATCTTCTGTGTTTCCTTTGTTTTCCTTTGTCCAGTCTTCTGATACTCTTGCTTTCATTCAGTTTAAGGAACATGTGGGAGTACCTATATTGCATATGGAACATCCTATAACTTTGAAATTTTAATATGTTGTTTGGTGCAGTCAGCTTATGATATCCAGTGAATTTCACCAAAAAAAGGAACACATCTTATATCACAACTGTTTTTTTCCTACAGACTTGATCTTGATGCATGCAAGAGTCGGCTCAGAAAAGCTCGTTCAATGGATGGTCAGTCATCGGTGAGTAAGACAAATCAGCCATTGTCCAGCTTTCTAATAAACAAGAAATCTGCTTCATGCATTGAAACTAATCTTATTGTGATGTAAATCATCATTCCAATTGCAAGGCTGATCAGTGTGTTAAATGTGAGGAAAGAGAGGGAAAAATAATGTTTTCCCAAGAGTAAGTAATTACAGGTCGTCCATCACTGATTCAGGATCATTGAGATGTATAGGGTGCTGTATTACAGAGGTTTGGTTACGGTACACTTAATCCAACAGTTGATTATTTTATCCTACTTTTGAAATCTCTTGTAGGTCAGGAGATGCTGATGACAAGTGGGGTTATATTGATACTAATGCTGAAACTATATATATATATATATATATATATATATATATATATATATATATATATATATATATATATATATATATATATATACTTTCTGGCTGATATCAATGGTATATTAGTTTTTTCACATACTTAATTTTCTTAATTTTCAAACGATGTTAAGAATTTTCAGATACAATATATGCTCGCTCCTTTGATCCCACTTAGTTTTTGGGGTTTAGTCACAACAGGTATTCAGCTTACTTCAGTATAGATAAGATGAGAATTAATAATGTTCAACAAAATCAAAATAGTAATTTGAAATCTGATTACTATTCATTTGTTGAATTTGTCTTGTTTCAAGCATAAGGATGCTGTGGACCCCAAAGTGTTGGTTGCTCAGGTAAATATTGGTAATACTGCTTTTCAGCTTTTTCATTCTTTACTTTATCATGTTGACTGATCAGGTAAGAAACAAGTTTCATCTGTTTATGGACTGCACAGTAGATAGTTTCTGATCTCAGAAATGGTTGATTACAATTATTGATCTATATTTATTTCATAAGACAGAAATCTAAGATAAAATCATTCTGCAAAATATGATACATATGGAACTATGTAAATGTGGTTAATTTGGGTTTGGAGATTTAACTTTTTTATATTACGCTTCCTATCGCTAACAAAATTTCTGATGGCTGCATGCTTCTTCTATTTCATCCAAGCCATATCAAGAAAAAAGAAGGCAATTTCAAGGCTTTTGATAATTTTACATAGTTCTTACTTTACTTTGAGTAAGAATTTAGTAGTTCAAATGATAGTCCATTGTTAACTAAATGGAATTGTGTTTTGTCTCATCCCAAGCTTCAGGCAGAACAGGAATTGCTAGAAGTAAGCACCTAGTTTACTTTGTGGTCGTAGGCAACACTAGAGACGTTTGTAGTTGGTATAACATTTTTTTTGTATTCCTCCACTTCTTGCTGAATGATTGTTGAAACTAGGATAACTTCAAGCATTGTTCTCCTTTTTTTTTAACATTTTATATTATGTACAGTATTTGTGTATGCTTGAATGCATGAAGGATTATGCTATTTTCATCTAGGATGATTTACCTGAGGATTTCTTTTGCAGGCCGAAGCAGAATTGAGGAAGGCTCAGGCAGATTTTGATCGACAAACTGAAATAACAAAGTTGCTTCTGGAGGGTGTGAGGTAAGAATATTTTGATATATCTTAGGCTTATCATTCGTGCAGATGAATGAACCTACTCTGCATTTTCATGTTATTTAGTAGACAACTAGTTCGATAGAAACCAGCCAGTGTGTGTAAGGAACCAACTTTTAATAATTTTATAAGGACCAACTTTTAATAATTTTATAACTTCTGAATAGAGTAGGTTTCTTATTGCTTACTCCTTCTTATCTGTCCCTGTATAGAATATGGTTTTTCTGTATACAGTGCTTACACCTTTCCATTAGTATATTCGATTCTTATCCTTTTCATATGATAAAATGTTTCTGTGCTAGTAAGACCTGTTTAGAATAAGATATTTCTCTGTTTGATTTTTATTTGAATTAGATGGACCTAATATTTACAAGTTTAAGCATTTTTCCTTGCAGTATTCCTAATTATAATATGAGTGTGTTATGTTGGACAGGTCCTCACAGGCCGCTCACTTGCGGCACCTTAATGAACTGGTGGAGGCACAGGCACAGTACTATGAGCAATGCCACAAGGTGATGACTGATCTGCAGAAAGAAATGGCCAGGTGAGTGGCTTCTGGTATTATACTGATATTGAGTAATTGTAGGTTAGATTTTACATGGTTTGTGCTGTTTGTTTAGAGTTTTGATTAAAGCAATGGTTTTCTTGCTGTGTGTACACCTCAGAGGTATCATATCAACATGTTCAATAAACCAAAGGCAATTAATGCATCAGAAAATCCTTCACATATTCTTCTTTAGTCTTTGAAGGAGGTTCCTTGTGTACATGGATCAGCCTAATTCCTCTAATGGCAGCTTGAGCTGCAGAATTATATGCATTTTCTTTTGTACTGACTGTCAGACCAGTGAAACCTTATGTTCTATTGTCATATGACTACAAGCCCTTGATGTAATTACTATGTACATCATTAGGGAGGAGAACCTTACTGGAAAGTGACTCACCTGGGCAAATTGCATTTAAAAGTGGTGATAACTTGTAACAATTTTCTCTTCAATTAAATTAATCTTAGTCAACGGTTTTTGCATGCCTTTTTGGTCTCTTCTCTTTTTCACCTTACTGCCAAGACACTGATGGTTTCTATTTCTCACTTATTTAGTAGGTGCTCTTGATTATTATAGTTGAACATAGTAAAATGCATGAGATTTGTGTGGATGGATTATAAATTCAAATGTAAATTGATTACAGGTGAGTTTGCTTACCAAATTACCAATGAACTCTTCATATTTTGATCTTCATCTCTGAAATGACATATTTCAACTCCTGTTATTAGTAATTAGTGATATTGATGATGTAGAATTATGGATGCAAGATTGAACAAGGCATTTGATCTTTCCTGTTTAAGAAGAATGGTGGTGAAATGTTTTATTGAAAATGGAAATAAGGGTCAACGACAAGGAAATTGCTACACAAGCTATGAGTGTCTTTGATGACATAATTACTAAGAATGAACAAAGGACTTATGGGAAACATTTCACGTAAGAGAATTTTTGGTTCCACATTGATATCTAATATGAGTTTTTACCAACAAACAGATGGCCTCATTCATTCACATGTACCTTCAATTAACAACTAGTTTAAAATGATGAGTATCAATATTTTCTTAAGTCACTCCATCCTTTTGTATGTTCTATACATTCATACTTATTTTGGTTTTTATTCTTGTGTTCATTGACATGCTTCATTATTGTCTGATTGTTTTATACAGTTTTATCTTGCTCATCTACATACATGTTTATTCTCTGTTCAGTTACCATATTTGTACAAATGCTATCCTCTTCCTGTATTGTTTTATCTGGCAAGTTCTATGGGTTTGTTCTTTTGGGGAAATGTGATTCCTGATGAAACATTGTCCCACTCCGTTAATGTTGCTAAGTGATATTCCCCCAGTCTCCAACTAAAATAGGGTTATTTTCCAATAAACCTGTTGTAGGTTCAACTGCTATTAAGGTGGGTTATGGTATAGGTGCTTTCTGCAAATGCAGATCTAATATGCTGGATTTTTTTCTTTTTATGTAATTTTGTAGTGTACATTTTAGCCATTTGAGAAAATTTTATGTTTTAAGAAGTACACGTATTATTTCTCAAAGTTTGGCAATATATCTGGATCACTAAATTATTATTTTTTTGTTAGACTCCACTTCACTGAAGAATATATTCATAATAACACTTTAGTGAGTGTGTGTGTGTGTGTATGTGTGTGTTTGTGTGTGTGAGGTGGAAATTGGTAGAAACCAGGCAAGTACGTATTGTCTTATGAGACCTTTTGAGAGACAAACAATCAGGGATAGATTAAGGTGTGAAAAATCTAGATACATTGTTCTCCTATGTATTTGTTTGATATTCATGATTTTGCATATTCATAGATTTTTTCCAACCTAACATAACTAATGGGTAGTCTTCAGAGTAACCATATGTTGCCCTAAAGAGCTTCCCCACTCCTCTGTTTTGCTCCCTTGAGTTGAGAGATGTTAAGGGAAATGTTCAGTGAAGTCACATTGCCTTTAATGATGAGTTCACAGTATCCTATGATTTATTTCTTTAGTCATCATGAATTAGTAAGCAATGAATATAATGAACACATATCTAACTTTTCAATGAGACAATTTGCTATGAATTGGTGGCATATAAAAGGAAGTAAAAAAATTCCACCAATAAATGGGCCCTGCATCTTGATTGTGCATTATGCTCGGATACTCTGTATCTATATGTGAATCATGATTTCTCGTCTGACACTATTGTTGCAGTACTGAAGAATTGTGTTATTATATCCTGAGATAATGTCTCTACTAGAATATTTCATTGTTAAAAGTGTTTGAAAATTTATCTATATGTCCATAACATTGTGGATTAAAGCCTCTAAAAATGCTGGTATTATCATCATTATTATGAACTATTTTTTTTGGGGGGGAAGGAGGTGTGGGGTATAGGAGAGACACTACTTAGGTATGCAAGAACACCTTGAATTGAAATTGAAAAGTGTGATCAAAATGAGATAGTATAGAATACCGAGTAGAGTACTGTGTGTATGCTAAGATGAAACATACTTTTTTTCTTATAGCTTTCGCTTTCATATTATTGAAAAAAGATTGTATAGCTATTTCTGTAAAGTTCCATGAAGTGTTATATGTATGTATTCAGCATGCTTGTAATTGAAATTTGCTTTTCACATAAGATAATGTACTTGAAATTTTATTAGAATATTGTCGTCTATTTAGTGCAGTGGCATGATTATGCTTGTAGCACAACTTAGAAAAATTATGATCAGTATTCTTGGTAGTATGTTTTAGATTGAAGGCCTTTTTTTAAGACAACATTTGAAAGTACTTTGGATATGCTTCTACTTTGGTTTAATAGTTGTTTTCTCATAAACTCTTATTACCATATATACAGAATATAATCACTCATTACTGTAGATTTTCAAATATTTAACAAATGCAAAGAAAGTAAGTAATGTGGATTTTTAACATCCACATGTGGGATAACAGATGTAAATTTTCAATCCATTTGTCAGAAAATTATGCATATATGTGCTACTTAATGAATACATACATAACAATCACATAATTGTAAAGCTTATCTTTAGGGTCATTAAACAATCGATCTTTAGAAATGGTAATATAAACCAGTATTAATTTAGATAGGTAAAAGCATATTATATATTTGTGTTAGTGTGTGTTAGTGTGTGTGTGTGTGTGTGTGTGTGTGTGTGTGTGTGTGTGTGTGTGTGTGTGCTTGTGTATCTGTGTGTGTGTGTGTGTGTGTGTGTGTGTGTGTGTGTGTGTGTGTGTGTGGATGGGACAGAGAGGGGAGGAAGAGAGAGAGCATTCAAGTATAAAAGCATGTATTTGTGCATGTATGTGCTTGTGTGTCCGTGTGATTCAGTGTTTGACAAGTGTCCCCTCTTTCTTTCAGTGTCCCCTTCAACCCCTCGGCAGTGGGAGCTTTTGACAACAGTGTCCCAGTTTTCCAAATAAATGATGAAGAAATTGACTTAAAATCCCCCTCTTCACCATAACCCACCCCAGCCTTCCCCACATAATCAGGAATCAGCTGACCCCTCTTTCCTGCTCCTTCAGTCTCTGATGATTGTCTCATTCTTGTCTGTCTGTTTTGTTAGTGGTGTTTCTTGCACTCATGTTATGTCTTGGTAGAGCAGAATGTTGAGCTAGGGCTATTAAGTGACTTCATTGAACTGCAAAGTACATTGCCTGTTAGGATTAGATCCACATGATGCCTTTATCGATAGGGGTATATAGTGGTGTGATTGTAAATAGTGAAGAATAGAAAAATTATTTTATGGTGCAGTTGTGTAGGAGTCTTGGAAATCATCTTGTATATTGCCTGCCTCTTCTTGCAGTTGCTTTATTTTCACTTGTTACTTTGAGAGCAGTCATATGTCAGCTATTATATGGCTGATTTCATTGACTATTACAACATATCAAAATGTATTGTGATAAGTATCATGTTAATTATAAAAAGTCACTAATTTTGAACCTGTTATCATAGTTTTAATTTCAAGCAGAAATAGAGCAACAATTGCATGGCTACAGGGATTATTCCTTTATTTGATTTATTTTTTGGTACATGTAGACTGTTTAAAACTTGCCATCTCAAACCAGTTTCTTGTATTTATCATGTGGACAGTGCATTTAGTGACTATTGGATATCTAGAGTAAGGCAAAGCCCATTTAGCAATATCATTGTTTATATTGTGTCAAGACATGTCAGCAGAATGCTGTCATTTAACAGGTAGTTTCTTAGCAATAATCCAATAGCATTAGCCAGTGCTAGTGACTATTAATATTCATCAGGGCCTATAATCTGGACTGCCTCCAACCACTCTTACCGTTACTGATATAACATTGGTTTACTTCAGTAGTGGTACCATTCACTAATAAGAACTGTCCACATCATCTCTAACCTCAAGAGGACTCTGTGTTTACTCATGATGGAGATTGTGGTCAGTGTTGTTTATCACCTTTTAAGTATTACTGCCAGTAGTCTCTTTGAGGAAACTTGGATAGAGCATTTAACAGGAACTGGCAAGTTACAACAAGATCCTTGTCCATAATGCTATTTAAGAAATAGCATAGAGGAAAAGCCCAAGTTACTTTAATGAAAAAAGAAACTATCGTAGTCTTAGGAAAGCAGTTACTCTCTGTTATCATGTTTTGGGTGGGAAAATATATGTCCAGCAAGTGTGTGTAAATATAAACTTGTTAGCCTTCTCGAACACTTTTGTTGTTTGTTGTTTAAATCTTTGTTATGAATATTCTGATGTTACTGTGATGTGTCATAATTTCCACTAGTACAGTATAAATAATAGACTACCTACTGTACTACACTTTCAGAGTATCACTATAAAAAAGTGAAGAAATTTGTTGATGATAGTTGATGTAAATTTTAATGCATTGTTACTATTTGTCAGGTTAATGGTTATGAATACAGATGATAGTTACATACCTAAACTTGTTGATATTAGAAATTTACTGTACTTAACCACAACTAAACCCCACTTTGCATAGTCTGGATTCTTCTATCGTTGCTACTGTTGTAACTTACCAAAAACTCCTGATTGAGCATCACCTGCGTTGATGGCATGCTATATATCTGGGGCCACCTGTTTGTTGAATATCAATCACTATAGTTATATGATTTACCTAAAGTAATTGTTTCTTAATTTCTGTACTTACATTTGTTAGAATGTCCACAGTTGTTCTTTGCCTTTCCTCCACCAAGTAAAGTGTTTTCTTTAGTTTTTGAATGAGCTATTTAGCTTACTGCATTTGTTACAAGATGTAATGAATGTAGGTAATGTTCACAATGACACAGTTGCTTGCCACAGTGTACTTTTCATTGTTAATGAACAAAAAACAATCTGCACGAGCTAATTAGTTTCAATATATATGCAGGACTCTTCATGAAGTTATCAGAAAATACCTTGTAGTATATATCCAACCTAGTGAATCTCATATTAAAGGATCAGTGAAGAACAGTACAGTTTGTATGTACATTTGTGTATTTACCTAGTTGTAACATGCAGGAAAAGAGTTATGCCCGTGCTATCCCTTCTCCATATGTATGAAAATAGATATGGGATTAGTGTGTGTGTGTGTGTGTGTGTGTGTGCAATATACAGGAAGTGAACCATGACTGTAGGATCCTGTCTCCATATTTTATGTTATAAAATTTCTCCTCAAACTAATGAATGCTTCTGGCATAAACTATCTCTTACTCAAGATCATTACATGCATCAATATATCTGTATGAGAAGTGGAACTTTTATATATCCATTTGGCATGTTACCTTTAGTTTGTTTTTATTCCCTGTTGATTCTCTTAGAGTCCCACATACAAGCTATTTCCACCAAAAGACTCCAATTTATTTATTGCTTTGTATATTGTTATGAAGGGCGCCTTTCTCTTCTTTTTATGGTCAATGGTTTATATTTCTTTTGTGATTTTGTTTAATTGCTTTTGTTAGGATAATTAGTCTGTTTTTATTCCCTGTTGATTCTCTTAGAGTTCCACAAATAAGTCATTTCCACCAAATTAATTTATTCATTGCTTTGTAAATCATTATTAAGGCTCCCTATCTCTTCTTTTGTGGTCAATGATTTATGTATCTTTTGTGGTTTTGTGTAAATGCTTTTGTTAGGATAAGATACAATGAATCACCATTCCAAAATTCTGTTCCTATTCCAATTTTTATTTCTGATTTTCTAATTTCAGCTTAGATGTTTAGAATCTTTCCCCTTCTACATAACTTTGCACTTTTTTGGCATTAAGTGTCATCTCCCACTCTTTGTTCTGTTACAAACTGTATTATCTTTCTTTGGCTGTTTACAGTCATCCATGTCACTTGTTTTCTTAAACATCCTTACATCGTCAAGAGGACTTTATAGCTACTTACCTCATCTTTTCAAATGACTTGATGTTCCCTTATATCCAGGCTAGCTTGAAGCACCATTGTCCATGAGTCAGTGCGTCTTCTATAAGTTGCTCTCTGGTTCTCATGAAGTGGTCAATTGTATCAGTCTGTGTTCTCAGTTATATATCATGATAACACAACAAGGCTACTAGTCCCATAGTACCTAAAGCAACCCCAAACCTTAAGCCTGTCGAGAAATTTAACAGTTGGAATGCAGTACTTTGGGATAAGAGTCATTGCACATATTGAAAAAAGCTTTAATATTTCTACTTTTTTTGGAATAATCCAGAATATAACATGATTTAAAAAAAAATATTTTAAGTACCCTTCTACATCTATTACAATAAGTCTTCTCCTTAATTTTATCTTATTCTTCTCACTCCTTCATAATGTGTCCATTAATATGTTAATTGCATCTCTATAAAAACATCTGTATCTGTTTCACACCAGTCAGAAAACCCTTGCAAAGAAGAGTTAAAGTTCCATAGCTATATCTGTAATTATTACTTGCCTTTCTCTTTGTAATTCCTCCATCTCCACTCTCCATTGATAGCTCTGCCTTAGTACTGTATAGCTATATGTATCATCTGGGTGGTAGTATTTTGCTTCATGTATGCTATTTGAATCTCTAGTTAATCTTGAATTTATTGTGTATCTTGTGGTGATTTGTTCATGAACTCAAGGAAATTATGTTTATAGGTCAGAGAGGAAAACAATGTAAAGGTGAATTAAGTTGTTATTTAGTGCAGGTGTAGCAACATGCTAAAAACATCAATAGATTACCTATTTGTAATTTATAGGTAAACCTGACAGTATAGAACAGAATATTAGATGGTTTTAGTTAGTAGGTATTTTGAAAATCAAGTGCTGATCAACCTTATAAAAAGAAATAGTAAATAAATGAATAAATATATGCATATATATATATATATATATATATATATATAATATATAATTCAAAATCAATGAATTATGGTATTTTTATTTTGCCCAATAACATTATGTTTTAGAACTTGTTCATTTAGTGTGTGTGTGTGTGTGTGTGTGTGCGTGTGTGTATGTGTGTGTGTGTGTGTGTGTGTGTGTGTGTGTGTGTGTGTGTGTGTGTGTGTGTGTTTACTTTGCTGAAGTTCTAAAAGGAATAGGTTTCTAGAAATATATTATGTAAAACTGGTATGCGCTTAAAAAGTAATGCTATTTTACTGTTGTTGTAGCTTTACTGTGGTGCCTGAAAATGCAGCTGGTGCCCCAGCCTCCACTGCTGTGCCAGCACATGCCGTCGACGTCACTGTCCCAGCAACCACTCAAGACCCTGGGTCGCCAGAAGGTGGGAAAGGGCCCTGGAGGCGTGCCAAGGTAGTATGCGATTATGATGCCACATGCAGGGAAGAAATGAGTCTTATGATGAATGAGGTGAGCATTAACAGGTTTTGTGAAGGTGCGCTTATGTAGGGCTTTTGGATATATGTATAAATGCATAGTTTTGTCGGATGGGAACATACTAATTGCTTATTGAACAAAGTAAGGAGATAATAAAGAGTATGGTAATGAGTGATTAATATGATGTCACATTTGCCAGGTTGTGCTGTATACTGAACTCCAAGGACAGACAACAGACTTTGTCACTGCCAAACGTGGTAACCAAACAGGGCGTGTTCCAAGGGCTTACATTGAACCTCTGGATGACTGAGGCCTTAGTGCAATTTATTCTTGTTAAACTGTTAAACTGTTCAGATTCTGTGTGCATGGTTGCTTACATGTAGGGAAAGTTTTGCATTATGTTTTGTTGTGTATGTATGTAAATATGGATGCGCAGATATGCATTTGGAAGGATCTTCCTAATATTATTTGGTTGTTTGAATGTTTGTATGGATGTTTGTATGAGTTGATGAATTGATTTGTCTTGATTTGAGGAAAATGTAGGATAGTGACTACCTGTGAGATTTTAGTCTTTATTTGTAAGGTAAAGAGTACCTTTCTTAATTTTAACTTTTGCTTGCATAACACAGTACAGCTGTTCCATGACTAGTCGTGTTTAATGATGATTGATGAATCTGCAAAGTATTATTATTCTGATCTTATCTTGTATGTACATGCTTTTTTTCTGATCAGGCTCTAATAACATCAAGAGAATGTTTGCTCTGGAGTAATTATGAAGAAGATGATCAAAGGCCTATTTTGATATTTAAGTATTTAGTCATGCCCTATAAGTGTTCTATGGAGAAGCTATTCTATTGGTGCTGAAATCAGCTGATATACAAATATGATATGTTATGCAATGCATGTTGAAATAATCTGAATGATGTTTTAGAAATTTGTTTAATATTCAGGAACAAAGTCATTGACATTTAGTGTTGATAAGGACAAAGGGAAGGTACTTCTATGTCTAATGAGGTGAAAATCTTAAAGTATGAAACACTGACATTTTATTCCTCAATCAATACATATTATATAAATTCTATGATGTCAAAATGTTAATTATTATTACTATTTTATTTTAATTTTTTCAGATTCAGAGACTTTCTCTCTCTCTCTCTCTCTCTCTCTCTCTCTCTCTCTCTCTCTCTCTCTCTCTCTCTCTCTCTCTCTCTCTCTCTCATGGTGAAATTTTGTTTGCAGTCATCTTGTCATGTCTCTATCTGCTGAAATCTGACAGGAATGGATTGTTTGATGCAGTACTGGTTCCAGAGCATAATCTGAAACATTATGTAGTGTATTTTGCTATACATATGTAATCTATGAGTTTTGTGTGTTGTGTTCATAATGAGCACTAGAACAAAAAAGTATTTGGAATTAAGGGAAATTATGACGTAGATTTAACCAACTAGTGTTGTGGCATTTGTAACTACTATGTGTCTTGTCTTGGAATGTTTTGTGTAGTCTGAGTTAATGATGTGTTACCAGAGTTTATGAATCATTCAGCACTTATTCAGACCAAGTGTAAGGGGCTTTTGTAGGATTTGTGCTAAGTGCTGGGATCTGCTGGATTGGGATAAATATGAATTTACAGAGGTTGAATTAGGTTGAAAAATGAATTTGTTTAGTCTTAAAGGGCATGTGAAAAAAGCTGTAGCAGTTTTATTGGTCTTATTTTGGGGGTATTTATGGGACTTTGTCAATTTACTGAAGTATTTCTTAGGTTCTTTATTGGTAGGCTATTTATCTCATAATCTAAAGAAAGGTACAGTTACACCTTTTTACAATTTTACAGAAATCTTTTGATGAGGATAAATGGGTGAGAAGTAATAATGTATGTGACTTGCAAATGGGTTGGAATTCTTGTAACTGAAATTGTGCCTGTGTATAGACATGCCTTTCACCTTGATATCTTTTTAATATTTAATTTGTTAAAAGTGTCACAAATTTATTAGTGAGGCATATTTTCGTGGTGGTGTTATTTTGGCATAGTGGTAAAGGTAATACATATAGAGAGGATGGAATAGTGCCGAGGCAAATGTTATTGTCCTAAGCTACAAAGAAGGATGAAAAAAAGGTTAATATAGTATTCCTGAAAAAAAATCTCAATTGAGAGTGAATAATTGTGGAGGAGAAAACTTGGTAGAGTAAGAAGTGTTGTGAAAACTTTTTTTATGTGACTTAGCATACCACAGAGTACTGGATTAAATTTTTGTCTTGGTAAAGCTTTCTCATCCCCTCAACATAATGTTAACCTTTAAAAAAAAATGAAAGGAAAAATGAGATGAAAAGTATTGAAAATTAAGTTTGAAGCTATTTGTTGGCATACCTTTAGTGGGCAATTATCACTTTTCTGTTGTAATGTCTCTGAAAAGCGGAGACTATTTAGGAAGTTGTTCAGAAACTGGTGCTAATTACACAATGAGAAAATATGAATATATGTATACATGTATTTAGATATGTTTTTGTTTAAAACCTGTTATGAAAATACTTTCTATATTGTCAAATTGTTATGTGATAGAAAACTAACTACTAACTCTTAAGAATATAATTTTTTCTTAAGATGCAAAGCTGGATGTTCAACGTGGGATTTCTTTGCCTTAAATGCGATACATAAAAATGAGTACCTAATACATTGAATGTTGGAAAAGATCATAATTTATAATAATTTATTAGGTTTTATTTATTAGATTACAAATTTTCATTTTTATTTTCAACCTTAGAAAATAGATGTAATAGAACAAGACACAACGATTTTTCACATTCAAACTTGATATGCACTGATTGCTGTGATTACAATAATGTTTTATCTCTAATGTTTTACACCCTCTGTAAGACAGTTAAAAGCAACCTATATAAGAATATTTTTTTCTTATCTCTTAAAATATTTCCATAAGCCATTAGCTTTTCATCAAGATCCTGAAAAATGCAAGTGTAATCTTAAGCTTGCAATATTTAGATGGGCTTCTCAACCAATTAAATTTATTTACCATATTTCATTCTTACTAATTAATCCTATCACTGCTATTTGTTTCATCTTCCTATAATAACAGATCACTCTATGACATCTTTACTTGTTCCATAGTAACCTAAAATCTTTAAATTGGAAAGAAACTACAAAAATATACTCTTTTTATGCCTTCCTTTCTTGGATATGCTAATAAAGTTCTCATGCGTTGCTATTGATCTTCTTAATTGTCTTATATTGCAGTGAAAGAGTTAATGTTCACTTTTTGATTGCATATATTTGTGTTGCTAAGCCATTCAAGAATAATACTATTCTGGATAAAAGACTAAGCAGAGAGCAAGCAGCATGGCAACCTGTTTATTCTTGTAAGAAATGTAACTGGCAGCAAATAACAGTTTTTTCATGTTTATCAGAGCATACATGTACATACATGACTGGTAGATCTGTCAGATGTCTGATAGAAGAATTATCTACTACGTATATGGGCTGCAGGGGAGACCAATTCAAATGAGTCTCTAATTCAGTGGTTCCCAACTTTTTAGGATGGTTTTCACTGCATTTGTTGATGAACTTTATATTGAAAATTTAGTATGAACATTTTAGTGAAAATAAGTAAATGGCTATTTATTTTATTACAATTTGAGAACCATTGATGTAATGGAAAGGGCTCTGTAGTACTCTCTCTGTCTCCTACATTACGACAATTTTTTTTATTTCCTCTTGAAATTATCACGATATCAACAGTGTACCCTGTATAATGAGTTTTTAGTAAGATTGCCAAGTTTACATATTGAATTTTAGGTCAACGTTTTCTATTTTATAATTTCAACAGTATTAGTAGCCAGTGTAGTATTATTATGTATTGTAATTTGCCTAGTTATACATATTTGAGTTTTGCTCTAGGTGTTTTATCTCCATACAGTATTTACATTTACATATTCAGTCTGGTCTTAAGATCATGTAAGTTTCCTACTTCATTTTTCTGCCTTCCATCCATTTCAGCTGCCAACACTTACATATGAAAGTTACATTTCTTGTAATTGCACAAGTATATAGAGGTTTTTAGATATCTTTTCACCCACAATGTTTTTTATTTTATAGCTTAAATATCAAATTTAAATCCTCTTTGTCTTATTTCCTCTAATATTAACAAATTTTAGCAAAACATGTGTATGATAATTTTGTTCAATTTGGTTATGTGACTAAAACCTAAGTTTGCATTCTGAAATTAAGATGTATTTTTCCTCGAAATATTTAAAATTAACATTTATTTGATAGTTACTAAAATTTCAGCTTCAGTGGTTTAAAGTTGTTATCTGCTGTATATTTCACTATTTTTTTTTTTTCTAGTTGCAGTACCATTTGATATTCCTTGTCTTGGCAAAGGAGCTGCAAGTTGGTGATCTGATAACTCAGGGGTACCCGGTGAAGTAAGTTTGAAAACCACTAAGGAGTGTTATTTCAGAATTGATAATTTTTTTTTCTATAAAGTCATTTAATGTATATGTAAAACATGACACATGTTTGTATATTTATATCAGTGTAGTGAATGCTTATGTATTATTCTTGATGTCTCAACTGCTTTAAAGGATTAACGATGTTGCAGTGCTCTTGGTATTTTCTCAAAGCTTTTTATTGCTTTTGTTTAAAAAATTGTGTGTGTGAGTGTATGTGTGTGTGTGTGTGTGTGTAGAAAAACCTACCATTTTTTTCCCACAGATACTCAATGCCATTGAAGGACAAATACTTTGAAATATGTATTATTATTCCATTCCAATGATGATTCATAATGCATGATTAGACTTGGATGCAGTTAATCAAATCTTATTTTCTTGCATCTAAGAAAGATTTGTTTGATATTATATGCAACACACTGAGAGAAAAAAAGTAACATCTATTGCATTTATAAAAGGGATTCTCTCAGAATTTTATTGTTTTAGAATATCACTAGTCCTTTTTTGGTAAAAAAAAATCATGAATATTAGTTCACTATGTTTTTAAAAATCTTGGAATTTCCTGGAAGTTTTTTTTTTTTCAGTGTCTCACATAATTGTTGCATTGTCTTTAACTTTGCGCATAATAAAGAACCTGTGATGCAAGAAATTATTCTTTTTAAGAATGTTTCATAAAGGTAGTTAAGCACTTTATACATTGAATTAGTCCATACAGTATAGATATAAACTACATAAATAAATTGTTAGGAACAATGAAATATTTTATTGATTAATGAGTAATTAAATTTTCTTAATTCTGATGAATGTGTGAAATGAGCAAATGAAAATATGAAAGGAAGATGATTGATTTAATTTTGTTTTACGACAAGGCCAAACTTACAAATGGAATCTACTCACATATATGCTTACATTTTATCTCATAATCCTATCAAGCACTGTCTATGTCCATATATCCAAAACAAGAAATAACTGTGATTTCATAAGGCTCCTCATGAATTCTTGATAAGTGTTTCTGTATTGGACAAATTTCTCCTTTATGCATGTCTTGGATTTAATCAGTACTTCTACATATATACATATTTTTAAAAACTTTGAAGTTGAATGAGCTCAGAATAAAGTTTTAGGATATCATCATATTTTTTATTGGTTTGCCTACTCAGAAAATTTCTCATTTAAGCCATCAATTTGGTATGTAGATCCTGATGGTGCACATATTTGTGTGCTCAGCGAGTAACTAGAGGATCAAGCTAAATACTGTAGATGCAACATGAGCTGACTATTGACATGAAGGTAGCACACAAAGCTGAGAGGACAGATGTTTGAATCTTGGCCTAGGGAGAGAAAAGAAGTTGCTGAAAAATATAAGTATTCAGCTGTAAGTATTATGCAAAGGTAAATGAAATATGATTAAGAATATTTATGAGCTTAAAATTTTGTTCTAATATCTGGTCTTCATCCAAGAAAGTGAAATGGTGCACAGGAAAACAGCTTCCAATCAGCAATTTTGAGTTTCAACTACACAAGTTAATTGTAAGTAGACAGGGAAACAGAATAATGGAGGTTACTGTAAATGAAAGTCTCTTAATTACACATACCTAAACATATTAAATGAACACTGGCCAAGGAAAAATATAACAGTAAATAAGAAATGCTATAGAACCCCAAAACAAGCAATTTATAAGAATACTTGGAATATGAAGTACTAAGTTTAATGTGTGTGTGTGTGTGTTTTATATGGTAGTGGCTGGTCTGTTCAAGAAATAGAGTATGGTTTCCTTTTTGTATTCCTTGTTTTCTGTATTATACCCATGATTGGTGCTACTTGAATACATTGTATAAAGAACTGACAAATACAGGATATTAGGACACAAATTAACCCTTTGACTACTATGGCTTCCCTTTGAGCTTCAGAAAAACCTTGTACATCATGTTTTGAGTTTGATTTTGGAAGATACCATTGGCAGGAAAAATTGAAGTTTAATGCCTTTAATTGTATTTTTATTTCTTCCAGAATAAACTACCGTCATATTGCCATTGGCATTGAAAGGGTTAAGATTGTATGGTATCCAATATTAGTCACTTCATTTCTTTGCCACAAACAAAATAAAGAAATATATGCAAATACATTTTACAAACTCTATAAAACTATATTTTTTCAAAGCTAGATTTTATATCCAATATGTATTATGGTAACTGACATGAAAAAATGTATTGAAGATAATGGAATGAAGTACAATAATGTAATTTACAGAGGCATTTCTTTTGGATTTGGGTTGTTGGCTAGATCTTCTGCTGCTGCTTGCACACACTCATTAGAACAAAAAAGCCAATTTTTTGACATCTTGAACTTCTTTCCCAGTAGTCCAGTCTTGCAGGAGTAGCACTGGAAGCACTGAGGGTTTGCATGATAGAAATATCCACGATGGCTGCACCTGTTTTCTTCAGGTGCTATCTTTTCTTCACACGTCTGGCATGTCTGTAATAAGATCAAACAAATAGCATGCAAAATTACCTGAGAAAAGAAAGAACAGATGATCATAAAGTAAAATAATTCTTGAATGCATTGATTTTTCTTTTCTTGTTTAACCACATTACATATTTGTCACTAGATCATTATATATTATGGAATCCATTTTAATAATGATGTAATGTTTTCATATTGTTGGATGAGGAAGGTACCTTAGCCTGGTAAGCCATGTGGCATGGCATGCAGTATGGGAAGCCATTTTTGTCTGGCACATAGCGCTGGCCAGCCAGTGGTGTGTCGCATATGTAGCAACAGTAGTGATGAATATGCCAGTTAAAGTTGTCAGCACGGGTCCAGGAGTCTCCAAATATCAACTGGTTAAGAGAAAAACAAAGTAACAATGATGATTATATGGATCAATCTTATTGTTTATTCATCTATTCAGGTGATTTAAACTTTTATACTTGATATGTGTGATGCAGAATACATGTTAATGGCAGATCTCTGGAAATTTAATTCCAGAAATCTTAAGGTTTTCCAGAATTAAAGAAAACTCTTTTTCTTTCCTGTATGTTATCCCATGTAAGGCAAAAACTTGAACATCACTTTCCATTCATTCTAATAATGATGATAATATATGGTGATTTCAGACAACATTCTCAGTAGCTATACAATACCTAAGAGTATTTCTACACACCTCATCACAGGCTTTACACCTTGGCATGTCCATAGCATCAGTAAAGTGGCGACCACAATAAACTTTTCCATCTTTATAGAAATAGATGAGATCGGCCAAAAGTTCTTTGCATGTAAAGCAGCAGAAACAAGCAGGATGCCAGCACTGTAAAGAAAAAAAAATAAGAAAAATTATACATACATAGTATGCATTGTATAAAGTGAATGTGTATATGCATACATACATAATATCTATTTCATTATAATGTAAAGAGATATACACAATGATAAAACTTGTTACCTTATCTGTTCCTGCTCTCTCACAGAAGATTGCCACATCACCAACAGTCATAGGAAGATTGCAGTACTGACATGAAAACTTACTCTTCTGTCCAGGCATCTCTCCACTCATATCTTGAGATTGCAAGACATGACTTTCACCAGGAAATAATACAGTTACCTCTGATCCTGGTGCTACTTGCATGCTTCCTGAAATGTTTATTGTATCTTTGAGAAAAATTATAAGGATTTCAAGAGTGTTTCTTGCTCCATGAAAACACCAAAACATCTATAATTGGCACAATAAAGATGAAACATTAAATACAAATATCTAAAAAGAAGTGACAAAAACAAAATGAAACAAATTAAGTAAAATTAACAAATCAATAAACAGAAACAGTTTTACCTGCTAGAGTTTCTCGGTAGGCATCATAGGGGGCCTGAACAGCTTCCTTGTTTGTAATGCCTCCTTCCCTTGGTGACAGTTGAGGCAGAGTGCCTCTGCTGCCCTCCCTGCTGGGACTTAAACCAGCAGGGCTTTGTGAAGGTCTGTGGCTGCCTAGAACTCCAGCTCTTCCATAAGCAAGAGTATTAGCTGGCTCGGATCCTCCAACGTGATAGCGATGGATCATGGTGTCTCTACCAGGAGAGAGAGGCTGGTCTGCTGAGGTAATGATTGGGGCCTTTTGCAGAGGACCACCTACATTAGGTAAGTGACCTTGTTTACCTGGTACAAAGCCCTCTTGACCTGGTAAGAGACCTTGTTTGCCTGGCACAAAGCCCTTCTGGCCTGCCAAGGGACCTTGTTTGCCTGGCACAAAACCCTCTTGGCCTGGCAAAAGGCCTTGTTTGCCTGGCACAAAGCCCTCTTGGCCTGGCAAAAGGCCTTGTTTGCCTGGCACAAAGCCCTCTTGGCCTGGCAAAAGGCCTTGTTTGCCTGGCACAAAGCCCTCTTGGCCTGGCAAAAGACCTTGTTTACCTGGCACAAAGCCCTCTTGGCCTGGCAAAAGGCCTTGTTTGCCTGGCACAAAGCCCTCTTGGCCTGGCAAAAGACCTTGTTTGCCTGGCACAAAGCCCTCTTGGCCTGGCAAAAGACCTTGTTTGCCTGGCACAAAGCCCTCTTGGCCTGGCAAAAGGCCTTGTTTGCCTGGCACAAAGCCCTCCTGACCTGGTGAGAGACCTTGTCTGTTTGAAGCAGAGGTTGGTAAGTTTGATGGTTGACCATGATCTGAAGTGGTGGGTGGTGGAGGTGGCCATTCATTTCTTTGATTTATGGTGTGTTGATAAGGACCCTTCATTGTATGAGGACCACCAATCAACTGGTCCTTGTATGAATCAGGTGATGGGGAGCCCTGGATTTGAGAAAAATAATGCAGTGTAAACATAAACATAGTGCTAAACTTGAGACAGCCTCAAATCAATCAACTATACAATTATATGATGAAACAAGTGTAAACACTGAAAATAACAACACATGAAGGTTTATATTATGTTCCTATTTCATAAGCAATATTTTTCTATCTTGACAACGTTTTGAATACTACGTGGCAGCATTTCTCACCAGTTTGCTTTTTCAGTTTTACATGATGTTCCAGCCATTTTCCAGTGGTAAAAAAGGGCAAATAAACTTTACTGATTTATGCCTATTATGGAAAAGTCTACTTTCATCCATATATATCCATTCTTAAATCTAAACCTTTTTATTAAGTGCATAATCTTTCTTGGCTAGTTCACTGAAAATTATATTAACGAAAAAAAAAAAAAAAAAAAAAAAAAAACCACTGAATACTCCGGTGTTGTGATCTACCAATGAATAATGAAACAATAATTAAATTAATACGTGCAATAACTGTATCTACACTCAATCTTAACATTCACCTTTTACAGTAATGAGCAATATTTTACTGGTGTAACAAATTTTCCTTTGCTTACCTTCTGACTGCCACCTGTATGGAGGCCAGAAAATTGTTCTGTGATGCCTGGCACACCCTGGCTCTGTCCCAGACCCCTAAGTGGCTGAGACATTGATGGAGCCACACCATATGAGTCACTACTGGCCAAATACCTTCCAGACTCTCCTATCATTCCTCCCATAAACTCCTTAAATCCTTGAGGTGCTTTCTGCTGGTATGGCTGTTCTGTTATCTGTGTATATGGCACTGCATAGGTACTGCCATCTTCTTTGTAAGGAAGGCCAGTCTTTCCAGGTGATGCAGGGTAACTGTGACCTGCAATATTTCCACTGGTACTATTGAGTTGAGGGTCTTTCTGCTGGTGACTTTGGAGGGGCTGAGAAACAGATGGTGGTAGCATGCCAGCAATTTCCTGAACAATACCCTGGCCAGCCACTTGTGTCCTGATGCGTTCCATATATGCCTCAAAAGACTGGAGCTCCTCAGTAGGCATATTTTCACATCTCTGACTGGCATCCATATCATACAATGGAACCTGCTGCTCTAGCTGCTTACGTCGTTCCTTAGCTGCCTGTTGATATGGTATATTTTTATCATCTTACTATAGAAAGCTTATTTTCTAAGGTATTTCATGTTCAGTTCATATTTTTTACAACAGCACTACAAGCCTTACTTCAGATCCGGCCACTGGTCTCTTTTCTGGTGGAAGAAGTGCCATGTAGCGAGCTGCCAAATTTCTTTCTGTGTTTGGTGGCACCCAGTCAAACTTCACCTTCTCTGGCTTTCCTGTTTCTTCATTGACCATGTCTAAGTTGTTTCCTGCAAAACAACATTCATCAGATTTGTAGGTACATTTTGGATACATTTAAAATAAGAAAATTTACCATATTATATTATATGAATATTCAGAAGAACTGTCCACAAACCAAAATCATCATTATTAGATGGGTGAGCAAAGGTCTTTTGAAAAGAGATGATTTTTCTTGCTTGTTATGGTGAGCAAACAATAAAGCCAACTTGAGATATGATAGCTCAAAGGCTTTAATTTAATTTTTAATAAGTTATCATAATATTCTTCCCAATCATGCAACCATATCCCAGATGCAACCTCTTAAAGTGAATTGAATAACATTCCTATTGCAGAAGCAATCATTGTAAATGGTTCTACCAAAATGATTTCTCATGGTAACAAAGATGAATGGCTGAATTTGATGAAAACAAATTATGACTAAAAATATTTTGTATCAAAATCTAAAGTTCAAATTAAATAAAAAAAAAGAGAAGAAATGTAGTTTTGCCAAATCATAAATCAGAGAATGAATTTATTTATGGAATACAAAGAAGCCATAAACCAACCATAAGAAAACTCCAGCTCCTCTTTCTTGGTGCGTGCTGGCCGCTCAAACAATTTGCCGATGACCACCTTACCAATGTCCTCGTCATCATCCTGCACGTCATGATCGTCCTTCCCACATCGACAGTTCATGCATATCTTCCTGTTTTTCCCAAATGTTACTTTACCATGCTCAAAAATCTCACAGCAGTAAATCTTGCTTCAATATTACAGAAATACTACACAGTAAAACAAAATACATATATATATAAAAAAGAGTGCAAAGAAAAGTAAAAGTATTGTGAAGAAAAGCCAAATTCATAAGATCGGACAGCACATGCAGCAAAATAAGTTACTTGCTATATTATCACTGATAAAGTTGTAGTAGAAAAAAATGTTTTACTTCAATATATATCATATCCATGCATTATTGAAAATAAAGAGGAAAAAAAACTCAACTGTCTTGAAACATAAGTGGCATACTGCCACATATGCAGAACTATCAATACATCATGAACCTAGAATTCTTACATATGTATATTGAATCTTTCAATGTTTTGAAAACTTTACTGTATAATTTAAAAGTTTCATTTAGTAAATACATAAAAAATACTACAGTTACTACATAGACATACTGTAAAACTATGAAAAAAAAGTTTATCCGATCAAGCATGTGATTACTGGTCAAACAGGATATTACTACTACTTGATTAGTTGTCAATCCTCACATTCATTAAAAAATGCATGCACCAGCTAGCAAAGAAAAATATGTATGAACACTTGAGTGAGAGTTGTTCAGGCAGTCATGAGTCATGCAGCATGATAGTAGCTTACATGGTGGTTATGGCCCATAATTATGGTAATTTGCTGGCCTGGAAACATGACCAACATGTCATGGTGTTGCCTTGGAGGAGCTTGCATGGCTGTCTGCTGTACCACAACACTGCACATCACAGCGAATGCTCAAGGAAGGGTTCAACTGAACACTGAAGGATAGCCCAGATGGTTGAAAAAAAAAAAGGAGAGATGAGGCTCAAGAGGATTGTTAATAGTTAAAAGTCAACATTTATGCTTTATCTGTTGTCCATCCTTAGACTGTTAGAAGCTGTGCTGTTCACTGACAAGACATTTGTGACCCACATATGAGACAGGAAGAAGAGAGCATATACATGTGAGAAGCAAGCAGAGAAATAAAGAGCTGTAGGAGGTAGAAATATTAATCTGCATGTTACACACCAGGTGAAAATGGTTGAAGACTCCAGTAAAAGAAGAATGTTGTATCAGTCACACAGCCACTAAATCAATGCTACCTATCAATCACTCATAATCACTTGTTTATATATTACAAATCTATAATAAACTTGTGGCATATAAGCATGTATATTCAGCAAATGGCTATATTTCTGGAACATTTACAAGGATGCCTATCAACAAAAGTTCATTGTGATAAGTATGATACTTGTGACATAGATGTGAACCCATTGCCCCTACTCACCTCCAGAAATGTAGCTCAAACCCTGGGCACTTGTCTCCACACTTGTTGCACCTGGCACCGGCTCCGAGATCATGTGCCAGCCGGGGCTTGCGCTTTCGCCGGTTTTCAATGTCAAAAATGTAAGGATTGGGCTGGACACTGCCCACCTCTGCTGACATGGTGGTGGTGGCAGCTGCAGTGGCGTCTGTAAGATGGTTTTTACCAGTTATTAGGTGCACAAGCTCACTCAAGAAAGTAGATGAATACTTGTTTAGATATTACTGTACAGTAATGGCTACCTTGTGCCACTGTATGATTTCTGAAGTGCTGAGTGAGGAGCCTCTAAGTCTGCTTCATTTAACTGTCACACAACACTGCTAATCAGTTAAGGAACAGAATGGTATGTCTGTTATCTCTGATATGATAAGCTCTCTACCTTAAAACATATACATCAATACATCAATACAGGTTTCTGTTTGGATATTAATATTCTTTCCTTATTTATTTTGTAGGTTTTCTAAAGCAACATCTTACCTATCTCTCTTGGATAATTTCTTAAAAAGACCATCATTGTATTAAGAATTCTTTCTCCATCTTTTGTCATCTAAATAACTAATATGATCTGTATTTTTCCCCTTTATTTGAGGGAGGAGCAGAATATCTATAGCTTTGCTTCCTTTCTTCCCTCTCAATATTTTTTTTCTCTTAGTATCTACTCATCACCGGAGGTTAAAATATATTATCTGCATATGAACCCTCAGCAGTACTAATACTCATTACATCTTTCATGCATGCATCAATACTAAATGTCTTTTTGATAAATAGTGAACAAAAGTATTGCATTTTGCTGTGTAATCTATTCAAAGATGTGCCCAGTGCCCCAAATAGTTCTCACCAAATTAAATTATACATCTCCTCTGCCTCTAACAAAAGGTGCTTCATAGAAACATGGTTAATTTCAGTAATACTACTTTACCACCATGAGTAAAAAAAAAAAATAAAAATAAAAAAATAATAAAATAAAATAAATAAATAAATAAAATAATAATTAAAAATAAATAAATAAATAAATAATGGAAACATCAATTTGAAAGACTGCCATATATTCTTTTTAACATTATTGGAAAAGGAAACCATAATGTGGTTATCACAGATGACCTTGCGAAAATATTTCCCTTCCGTATACTTGGAACATGTGGGATGCCAACTGTCAAAATCAGCTGACGGGGTAGGTGAGCTGGGGTACATGTGGGCAGTGTTGGTAGCTTATGGGAGGAACAGCGAAACCCACTTAACTTCCTGTCCTATGTAGTGCCTGAAGGCTTGGAATGAAGTGTGTTTCGCCCAAGGTTTCGCCTCACCCCAGTACACAACAACAGGCCACTCCCTGTTCTACGAGCGAAGTGGGTTAGTGGTTGCTGGCACCTCGACACTTTTGGTAACCTGTTGTCCCTTGTCTATTGAATGGTTTACTACAAATTAGCACGGGAGTTCATGCCAATTAATGATTAATGTAAGCGCTAGGTACATTATAAAGTTACAGTCATTCACAAGCATTTACCAGGAAAAATATACGATGTGACACCTAAGTGCAAGAGAATCACAGTCTACTCTTGTGAAACTTTAACACCATTGAACGTTATTTAGGGTTTGTGGAATGGGTTTTGATGGGGCCAGTCTACAGCAGCTCCCATACCTATACTCACCTGGGAAACGGTGAATGCCAAGGATATGATGTCATGAACAAGAATATATAGGATCCTTATTACTTTTGGATCAGTTATAAACGATATTTAGTTAAAGTTGTAAACCCGCAACTTGTTTTATAAGGATTTTGCCATATTGTGGTCATTCTCTGTCAAGGGAAGCGCGCATAGTGAATGAAAAATAGATAAGGCTCTGTAATTTCAGATAAGGGGATTACTGTAGGTAGACAATTCGTCCTTTTCCCAGTGATGAAATGTTTATTTTCTCAGCTAAGATAAAATTGTTACAGCTTTCCAGTAAAACAACGACCCAGAAGGAGGTTTATTAAGAGAAATATAAAAAGAAAACTCCATAGCTCACGAAAAAAATAAGTATACTTGAAATATCAATGTGTTCGTTTTCCCTCTAGTCTGTGACGTCACATGAAAACAATCACGTGCGTCTCTCACTCAGCAGACCGTCACTTTTAAAACACTCGGAGTCACACAAGTCTACATTATCAACAGTGGTATGTTCCTGGATGAGTGCATTGGTAGGCTACTGTGTGGAATTTATCAATTGATTATTGAGGGAATATGGACATAATCTTTGCTCCTTCTCCCGAGGTTTACTGTATACTCAAATGGCAACTAAACATGGTATTATTTTACTTTAACATCAGTCTCAAGTTGGCTTTTCCTATCCTTCCCATCTGTTAGAGCTTTCCATACTGAGTAATTTAACCCCATATGTAACTGGTGCAAATCAATTATAATGGCACTAGCGATTTTTGAAGATTTACCGAATTTTGCATATAGCACCCCAGGGCTAGATTTGATCCCTGTCAGGTTATTTTAGTTGGTGTAATGTTTTAGCTTAGAGCGCTGTTGGCCACAAACGGTAGTTTCATCGGAGAGACAAGGTTATTTACTTAATTTTGAAGCGCTATGGCGAGGCCGAAAGTGTCTCCGTTGGCGAGCGTCATCGGTGTTTGTTGTCTCTCTCTCTCTCTCTCTCTCTCTCTCTCTCTCTCTCTCTCTCTCTCTCTCTCTATAAGCGTGATCCAGCAGCTTGCCATAAGGCACTGGTAGATTTTTTTTTCTTTTGTAAGACTCGTCTGGCGCGTAAACATGCCCTATTGCCTTAGCATCGTCAAATAACACCAAATAACTAATATGATAAACTTGTTAATATATATATATATATATATATATATATATATATATATATAATTATATATAAAGATATATATATATATATATATATATATATATATATATATATGTGTGTGTGTGTGTGTGTGTGTGTGTGTGTGTGTGTGATGGTAACGGACTGTACTGACAATAATAAAGGTAGTCGTGTGCCTTGGTGTTACGCTGCTCGTGGTGGTGGTGGTGGTGGTGTTGATGCCGGAGGTGGTAGCAGGAAGTCATCCATATCTTACCTGACGGGGGGGGGGGGGTGCTGCTCCTTCCGCTGGTATGGGTGCTGGTGATGGTGATGCTGGTGCTTGTTTATGTTCGTCGTTACAATAACCAGAGGCAGGCTGCTGGTGGTGAGGCTGCAGGGGGGGGGGGACTGAGAAGTGGAGGTCGGGCACGGTGCCAGGGAGAGGCCAAGGGGGAGGGGTGACTTCAGGGGTGCTTGTGAGACGCTGCAGACGATTCAATGACTGGTGTTAAGGAGGGTGCATTACCAGTGGTCTCAGTATAGCAGGGTTGTGATTCCCTGCTAGGGGCTACGGTCCCTCCAAGTATTTCTCTTCGTCATTTATTCAGCTTTTCATGAATTCAGTTTGCCTGTCTTTTTGAAGTCGCCTTTTATTGCTATTCCCAGGATTGCATGAGCGAAATTTGATCACATTAAAAAGTAAAGAAAACAATGGATATAAATCAATAAGTCTCATATGCGAGTGTAGTGCAGTCTAACCTCTTCAGTACCATGACGCGTTTTCATATCTATTCTACTTACTACAAGTATTTGGCTATTCTATATACTTTTAGAAACTTGTGTAGGGATTAGAATAGTAAAGACTACCCATTAGTTTTTTTTTTTTTTTATCTCCATAGACTCTGTAGTGTTAATAAAATCGCCTATCACATCCAAAACTCATGATAAAAATGCGTCCCAGAACTGAAAGGGTTAAGGGTGTATTACTTAACCAGTCCTAGCTCAGCCTCACTACACCAGCCTACTACACCCGCGGCGCCATCTTGGATTCTCACTTCATCAGTCATTTTAAGCCATTTCTCTCAATTCTTACAGTCTCATCTTACCACAGTCTGCTGCAACAGTACTTAGCTTTCATATGAGCCACTCAGACGTAGTTTTCGCGGTCAAGTTTAAGCGTAATGAAGGTGGGAGGGAGAGAGGAGGGGGGGGGGGCCGTACCCCACCGCGGCGCCCCCACCAGCAGGATATTGTCTTTGCTTCTGGACTGTTTATTTGGGATCATTGGTCACATTTAAGGCTTTTTACGAGTACTGTGGCGTGTTTGAAGTGATTTGCGTGCGTGTGTGGGGTGGAGGTGGCTGTGGTGGGTGCTAAATTGTGTTGCAACGCCCAATGCACTTTTTTTATTTGAGGCAGTATCAAGTTGTTATTATTTGCCAAAGATAGTTCATATACAGTGATGTTTTGTGTCTACAGTTGAGTGAAGTGAGTGGAGAGGAACTGTGTTATTTGGCGGTGTCAATATTACATTAAAAACTTCATTATCAGCCTCTCAACAGTTTATTTCCGACTCTAAATCACTCCAAAGTGTTTGAAATAATGAAGAATAATGGATCGATTGTCTTGAAATGTGTTTTGGTTTCGTTGAATTGGCAGTTTGTGGGTATTTAACGAGTGTTCAAAAGTGTCATATTTAAAAAAAACCGGTTTTTCCCGTAGAATTTCTTCAGAATTTGTGTTGTTAGGAGTGTGTTTGTACTTTGGGAATAAGTTATCCTATTTATCGCGTCGAAACAGATGCAATAGATTGATCTGTCATCGTTTTATCGAGGGGTCATTTTCAAAATGGTTTGCGCTACGTAAATATTGAGCTGTGACGTCATCAGCTGTGACATCA
>CM035196.1:8986402-8999897 GCA_020233015.1 Callinectes sapidus | reverse complement strand
TATGGTTTCCTTTTTGTATTCCTTGTTTTCTGTATTATACCCATGATTGGTGCTACTTGAATACATTGTATAAAGAACTGACAAATACAGGATATTAGGACACAAATTAACCCTTTGACTACTATGGCTTCCCTTTGAGCTTCAGAAAAACCTTGTACATCATGTTTTGAGTTTGATTTTGGAAGATACCATTGGCAGGAAAAATTGAAGTTTAATGCCTTTAATTGTATTTTTATTTCTTCCAGAATAAACTACCGTCATATTGCCATTGGCATTGAAAGGGTTAAGATTGTATGGTATCCAATATTAGTCACTTCATTTCTTTGCCACAAACAAAATAAAGAAATATATGCAAATACATTTTACAAACTCTATAAAACTATATTTTTTCAAAGCTAGATTTTATATCCAATATGTATTATGGTAACTGACATGAAAAAATGTATTGAAGATAATGGAATGAAGTACAATAATGTAATTTACAGAGGCATTTCTTTTGGATTTGGGTTGTTGGCTAGATCTTCTGCTGCTGCTTGCACACACTCATTAGAACAAAAAAGCCAATTTTTTGACATCTTGAACTTCTTTCCCAGTAGTCCAGTCTTGCAGGAGTAGCACTGGAAGCACTGAGGGTTTGCATGATAGAAATATCCACGATGGCTGCACCTGTTTTCTTCAGGTGCTATCTTTTCTTCACACGTCTGGCATGTCTGTAATAAGATCAAACAAATAGCATGCAAAATTACCTGAGAAAAGAAAGAACAGATGATCATAAAGTAAAATAATTCTTGAATGCATTGATTTTTCTTTTCTTGTTTAACCACATTACATATTTGTCACTAGATCATTATATATTATGGAATCCATTTTAATAATGATGTAATGTTTTCATATTGTTGGATGAGGAAGGTACCTTAGCCTGGTAAGCCATGTGGCATGGCATGCAGTATGGGAAGCCATTTTTGTCTGGCACATAGCGCTGGCCAGCCAGTGGTGTGTCGCATATGTAGCAACAGTAGTGATGAATATGCCAGTTAAAGTTGTCAGCACGGGTCCAGGAGTCTCCAAATATCAACTGGTTAAGAGAAAAACAAAGTAACAATGATGATTATATGGATCAATCTTATTGTTTATTCATCTATTCAGGTGATTTAAACTTTTATACTTGATATGTGTGATGCAGAATACATGTTAATGGCAGATCTCTGGAAATTTAATTCCAGAAATCTTAAGGTTTTCCAGAATTAAAGAAAACTCTTTTTCTTTCCTGTATGTTATCCCATGTAAGGCAAAAACTTGAACATCACTTTCCATTCATTCTAATAATGATGATAATATATGGTGATTTCAGACAACATTCTCAGTAGCTATACAATACCTAAGAGTATTTCTACACACCTCATCACAGGCTTTACACCTTGGCATGTCCATAGCATCAGTAAAGTGGCGACCACAATAAACTTTTCCATCTTTATAGAAATAGATGAGATCGGCCAAAAGTTCTTTGCATGTAAAGCAGCAGAAACAAGCAGGATGCCAGCACTGTAAAGAAAAAAAAATAAGAAAAATTATACATACATAGTATGCATTGTATAAAGTGAATGTGTATATGCATACATACATAATATCTATTTCATTATAATGTAAAGAGATATACACAATGATAAAACTTGTTACCTTATCTGTTCCTGCTCTCTCACAGAAGATTGCCACATCACCAACAGTCATAGGAAGATTGCAGTACTGACATGAAAACTTACTCTTCTGTCCAGGCATCTCTCCACTCATATCTTGAGATTGCAAGACATGACTTTCACCAGGAAATAATACAGTTACCTCTGATCCTGGTGCTACTTGCATGCTTCCTGAAATGTTTATTGTATCTTTGAGAAAAATTATAAGGATTTCAAGAGTGTTTCTTGCTCCATGAAAACACCAAAACATCTATAATTGGCACAATAAAGATGAAACATTAAATACAAATATCTAAAAAGAAGTGACAAAAACAAAATGAAACAAATTAAGTAAAATTAACAAATCAATAAACAGAAACAGTTTTACCTGCTAGAGTTTCTCGGTAGGCATCATAGGGGGCCTGAACAGCTTCCTTGTTTGTAATGCCTCCTTCCCTTGGTGACAGTTGAGGCAGAGTGCCTCTGCTGCCCTCCCTGCTGGGACTTAAACCAGCAGGGCTTTGTGAAGGTCTGTGGCTGCCTAGAACTCCAGCTCTTCCATAAGCAAGAGTATTAGCTGGCTCGGATCCTCCAACGTGATAGCGATGGATCATGGTGTCTCTACCAGGAGAGAGAGGCTGGTCTGCTGAGGTAATGATTGGGGCCTTTTGCAGAGGACCACCTACATTAGGTAAGTGACCTTGTTTACCTGGTACAAAGCCCTCTTGACCTGGTAAGAGACCTTGTTTGCCTGGCACAAAGCCCTCCTGGCCTGCCAAGGGACCTTGTTTGCCTGGCACAAAACCCTCTTGGCCTGGCAAAAGGCCCTGTTTGCCTGGCACAAAGCCCTCTTGGCCTGGCAAAAGGCCTTGTTTGCCTGGCACAAAGCCCTCTTGGCCTGGCAAAAGACCTTGTTTACCTGGCACAAAGCCCTCTTGGCCTGGCAAAAGGCCTTGTTTGCCTGGCACAAAGCCCTCTTGGCCTGGCAAAAGACCTTGTTTGCCTGGCACAAAGCCCTCTTGGCCTGGCAAAAGACCTTGTTTGCCTGGCACAAAGCCCTCTTGGCCTGGCAAAAGACCTTGTTTGCCTGGCACAAAGCCCTCTTGGCCTGGCAAAAGGCCTTGTTTGCCTGGCACAAAGCCCTCCTGACCTGGTGAGAGACCTTGTCTGTTTGAAGCAGAGGTTGGTAAGTTTGATGGTTGACCATGATCTGAAGTGGTGGGTGGTGGAGGTGGCCATTCATTTCTTTGATTTATGGTGTGTTGATAAGGACCCTTCATTGTATGAGGACCACCAATCAACTGGTCCTTGTATGAATCAGGTGATGGGGAGCCCTGGATTTGAGAAAAATAATGCAGTGTAAACATAAACATAGTGCTAAACTTGAGACAGCCTCAAATCAATCAACTATACAATTATATGATGAAACAAGTGTAAACACTGAAAATAACAACACATGAAGGTTTATATTATGTTCCTATTTCATAAGCAATATTTTTCTATCTTGACAACGTTTTGAATACTACGTGGCAGCATTTCTCACCAGTTTGCTTTTTCAGTTTTACATGATGTTCCAGCCATTTTCCAGTGGTAAAAAAGGGCAAATAAACTTTACTGATTTATGCCTATTATGGAAAAGTCTACTTTCATCCATATATATCCATTCTTAAATCTAAACCTTTTTATTAAGTGCATAATCTTTCTTGGCTAGTTCACTGAAAATGATATTAACGAAAAAAAAAAAAAAAAAACACTGAATACTCCGGTGTTGTGATCTACCAATGAATAATGAAACAATAATTAAATTAATACGTGCAATAACTGTATCTACACTCAATCTTAACATTCACCTTTTACAGTAATGAGCAATATTTTACTGGTGTAACAAATTTTCCTTTGCTTACCTTCTGACTGCCACCTGTATGGAGGCCAGAAAATTGTTCTGTGATGCCTGGCACACCCTGGCTCTGTCCCAGACCCCTAAGTGGCTGAGACATTGATGGAGCCACACCATATGAGTCACTACTGGCCAAATACCTTCCAGACTCTCCTATCATTCCTCCCATAAACTCCTTAAATCCTTGAGGTGCTTTCTGCTGGTATGGCTGTTCTGTTATCTGTGTATATGGCACTGCATAGGTATTGCCATCTTCTTTGTAAGGAAGGCCAGTCTTTCCAGGTGATGCAGGGTAACTGTGACCTGCAATATTTCCACTGGTACTATTGAGTTGAGGGTCTTTCTGCTGGTGACTTTGGAGGGGCTGAGAAACAGATGGTGGTAGCATGCCAGCAATTTCCTGAACAATACCCTGGCCAGCCACTTGTGTCCTGATGCGTTCCATATATGCCTCAAAAGACTGGAGCTCCTCAGTAGGCATATTTTCACATCTCTGACTGGCATCCATATCATACAATGGAACCTGCTGCTCTAGCTGCTTACGTCGTTCCTTAGCTGCCTGTTGATATGGTATATTTTTATCATCTTACTATAGAAAGCTTATTTTCTAAGGTATTTCATGTTCAGTTCATATTTTTTACAACAGCACTACAAGCCTTACTTCAGATCCGGCCACTGGTCTCTTTTCTGGTGGAAGAAGTGCCATGTAGCGAGCTGCCAAATTTCTTTCTGTGTTTGGTGGCACCCAGTCAAACTTCACCTTCTCTGGCTTTCCTGTTTCTTCATTGACCATGTCTAAGTTGTTTCCTGCAAAACAACATTCATCAGATTTGTAGGTACATTTTGGATACATTTAAAATAAGAAAATTTACCATATTATATTATATGAATATTCAGAAGAACTGTCCACAAACCAAAATCATCATTATTAGATGGGTGAGCAAAGGTCTTTTGAAAAGAGATGATTTTTCTTGCTTGTTATGGTGAGCAAACAATAAAGCCAACTTGAGATATGATAGCTCAAAGGCTTTAATTTAATTTTTAATAAGTTATCATAATATTCTTCCCAATCATGCAACCATATCCCAGATGCAACCTCTTAAAGTGAATTGAATAACATTCCTATTGCAGAAGCAATCATTGTAAATGGTTCTACCAAAATGATTTCTCATGGTAACAAAGATGAATGGCTGAATTTGATGAAAACAAATTATGACTAAAAATATTTTGTATCAAAATCTAAAGTTCAAATTAAATAAAAAAAAAGAGAAGAAATGTAGTTTTGCCAAATCATAAATCAGAGAATGAATTTATTTATGGAATACAAAGAAGCCATAAACCAACCATAAGAAAACTCCAGCTCCTCTTTCTTGGTGCGTGCTGGCCGCTCAAACAATTTGCCGATGACCACCTTACCAATGTCCTCGTCATCATCCTGCACGTCATGATCGTCCTTCCCACATCGACAGTTCATGCATATCTTCCTGTTTTTCCCAAATGTTACTTTACCATGCTCAAAAATCTCACAGCAGTAAATCTTGCTTCAATATTACAGAAATACTACACAGTAAAACAAAATACATATATATAAAAAAGAGTGCAAAGAAAAGTAAAAGTATTGTGAAGAAAAGCCAAATTCATAAGATCGGACAGCACATGCAGCAAAATAAGTTACTTGCTATATTATCACTGATAAAGTTTTAGTAGAAAAAAATGTTTTACTTCAATATATATCATATCCATGCATTATTGAAAATAAAGAGGAAAAAAAACTCAACTGTCTTGAAACATAAGTGGCATACTGCCACATATGCAGAACTATCAATACATCATGAACCTAGAATTCTTACATATGTATATTGAATCTTTCAATGTTTTGAAAACTTTACTGTATAATTTAAAAGTTTCATTTAGTAAATACATAAAAAATACTACAGTTACTACATAGACATACTGTAAAACTATGAAAAAAAAGTTTATCCGATCAAGCATGTGATTACTGGTCAAATAGGATATTACTACTACTTGATTAGTTGTCAATCCTCACATTCATTAAAAAATGCATGCACCAGCTAGCAAAGAAAAATATGTATGAACACTTGAGTGAGAGTTGTTCAGGCAGTCATGAGTCATGCAGCATGATAGTAGCTTACATGGTGGTTATGGCCCATAATTATGGTAATTTGCTGGCCTGGAAACATGACCAACATGTCATGGTGTTGCCTTGGAGGAGCTTGCATGGCTGTCTGCTGTACCACAACACTGCACATCACAGCGAATGCTCAAGGAAGGGTTCAACTGAACACTGAAGGATAGCCCAGATGGTTGAAAAAAAAAAAAGGAGAGATGAGGCTCAAGAGGATTGTTAATAGTTAAAAGTCAACATTTATGCTTTATCTGTTGTCCATCCTTAGACTGTTAGAAGCTGTGCTGTTCACTGACAAGACATTTGTGACCCACATATGAGACAGGAAGAAGAGAGCATATACATGTGAGAAGCAAGCAGAGAAATAAAGAGCTGTAGGAGGTAGAAATATTAATCTGCATGTTACACACCAGGTGAAAATGGTTGAAGACTCCAGTAAAAGAAGAATGTTGTATCAGTCACACAGCCACTAAATCAATGCTACCTATCAATCACTCATAATCACTTGTTTATATATTACAAATCTATAATAAACTTGTGGCATATAAGCATGTATATTCAGCAAATGGCTATATTTCTGGAACATTTACAAGGATGCCTATCAACAAAAGTTCATTGTGATAAGTATGATACTTGTGACATAGATGTGAACCCATTGCCCCCTACTCACCTCCAGAAATGTAGCTCAAACCCTGGGCACTTGTCTCCACACTTGTTGCACCTGGCACCGGCTCCGAGATCATGTGCCAGCCGGGGCTTGCGCTTTCGCCGGTTTTCAATGTCAAAAATGTAAGGATTGGGCTGGACACTGCCCACCTCTGCTGACATGGTGGTGGTGGCAGCTGCAGTGGCGTCTGTAAGATGGTTTTTACCAGTTATTAGGTGCACAAGCTCACTCAAGAAAGTAGATGAATACTTGTTTTGATATTACTGTACAGTAGTGGCTACCTTGTGCCATTGTATGATTTCTGAAGTGCTGAGTGAGGAGCCTCTAAGTCTGCTTCATTTAACTGTCACACAACACTGCTAATCAGTTAAGGAACAGAATGGTATGTCTGTTGCGTCATCATCTTCCATCCCATTCCATTAAGATCACCTCTGTTGGTCCTCCAGGGTGACATCAACAGATACATCACCTCATTAGGGCAACCCTGCGCCTACATGGTTGGTGAGGCCAAAATAAAGGAGCTAAGACAGAGGGCCGAGGAAGCTATAAACGATGGTTTTCACCTGGCAAACTTCCATGACGTGGTGCTGTGGTGGTTAGCATCACTGAAAGTCGTGGAGGAGTGTGTCACGAGGTCCATTGGATCCGCCACTCACACTACAGCTTAGATAGACACTGCTGAGCCAGCAGAGGAGCAGTGCAGCGCGTCATGAGGCCACACCATCCATGGTGACGCGGGAGTGGACGGTGTATTCAGTAATTAATTGCTGCTGCAAATCTGTACAATTTTGTTTAGTGTCTGTCATCGTGTCACAGCTGTGCATCATTTACTCATTATCTATGAAGCAATATACTCATGAATATACTGCTCTATTATATGAATTACTTATATTTATTGATTTTGTCTATCGATCTGTAAATGTTTACCTATGCAATAAGTTTTTTTTTTTTTTTTTTTTTTTTGTGTGTTTTGTGTGATTATAATGAAATTTGTTATGGTGATCCTCTTCTGTCTGGGGAATGACAGGGTGTATCTTAACTACTTCCTTCCTTGTCTAACTATTTCCTAACCAAACGTCAGATGAAGACCAACCTGTCACTGTATAACACAACGCTCCATGGTGACGCAAGGTGTATCGTAACCTTCACACTAATTGTATGCCCAGCCAACACCAGATCATTCTACTTGTCCTATTATCCCCCCCCCCCTCTCTATCTCTCTCTCTCTCTCTCTCTCTCTCTCTCTCTCTCTCTCTCTCTCTCTCTCTCTCTCTCTCTCTCACACACACACACACACACACACACACACACACACACACACACACACACACACACACCAGCAGCAGCAGCAGCAGCAGCACCGGTTGGTTTGTAGTAGTAGTAGTAGTATCATTCTGCTCTGGCTGCTGGAGGTTCAGGGTTCAAGTAACGGACAGACTCGCCAAAGTTTTGCGCCTGGGGGGGCATGTGTGTGCCGCGCGCTGGTGGCAGTGAGTGACGCAAGGAAAGACTAGCCTGTTCCTTCCACTCAGTAAGGGCAGCCAGCACCAGCAAGTTTGAACCTGTTTTTCTCGTGTGCGGATACACCTAATATACTGTACCTTGCCGCTTATCAGTGTCAGTAGGCTCTGGTAACCTGCAACCAGATGACTTGCTTTGTTGGTTGGCGTATGTATCCTATCAGCAGGGTGGTCATGTTGTCTGGCTAACGGCTACGAAATGCCACACCCAAGGTCCTCTGCCACGAGATGGTGTTCATGTCTGGATACAAGAGAGGACCCACACGTGAAAATGTAAGATAGCTAATTCAACGATGGTTACAGTTCAGTTATAAAACATTTGGCAAACTCTCTAGTGCAGACCAGAGAGTCACTGTTCCTCATGCACACTATGAAGGCTGTCCTTTATACAATTAGATTCAAGGTTCGAATTTTCATCTGCTGATCGTAAAATGATGACGACATGAATTAGGTAAAGAGTGAAAATGAAGTATAGGCGAGCTTGAGGTTCACAGTTCTATTTGTTCCCTTTATCACGGTTGTAAGACTTTTTGTTATGTAAATCAATACGAGCAGAGCACCATATTGCACGTTTCTACAGTGACATGCCGAGTATTTAATCACAGCAGCTTAGTAACTTTATGTATAATGGTTGAAGAAATTGTTCATTACACAATGTCTTTGAAAATATGATATGTGGTGGAGTCCTTACAACGAGAACAGTGACCAATCAGTAAATGAAGAATAGCATTAATAATCCCATTGGGACTAGTTAGATGAAATAATATGACGTCACCACAAGGAGAGGAATTCTTCATTGGCAAAATTTTGAAACAATAAAAGATGAAAGAAATCAGAAGGCAAAGCTAGAAAATGTTTAAAATCCGATCATTACTCATTAGGTGAAATAAAAGAAAAATACTGTTAACAATAGACATATATGGGTCTGTCCGTGGCTGAGGTGCTCCAGGTCACTGACATGAGCGTGCCCCTCAAGAGGTTCTCCTTGCACATTTCTCTCAGCTTTGCATGTCGAGGTGATCACTTGTCACGGCCCGGCACACTCAAGGGCAGGAGAAACAGGTGTCACTACAGGCTTGGTGTCTACACTGATAACATGTACGTGGATACAGGCTCTTATATCTGTGTGCGTGCGTTTGTGTTGGGGGGGGGGCGTTGTGGGTGCGAGGAGGAGTGTATGGTTCATTTTATCACCTCAAGTCGTCTGCAGGTCAGCCAGCCATTTGTTCCTTCACGGCAGGGCTACTCAACTATTAGGAGCAAAGGTCCAGTTAGACAATCTCCAATATATGCATACGTCCGAATATCTTATTTTACATGCAATCATGGAAGATAAACAATCAATCTGAGAACACGGTAGTATAACCATAGGACTTGTATTGATTTCATGTTCACTGTTTGCTTTATTAATAAGAATTTACAAAATGTGGAAATAAAAAATCAAAATATTTTAAGAATTCATCAGCAGGACCTTCATGTTATTCAGGTATATTTTATCTTCCTGGGGTTTGGTGTCCAACTACAACACTCAAAAGATATGGATTCGTACCGCAGAGCGCCAGTTGAGTAGCCCTGCTGTAGGAAAGAGTCACACCGGGACAGTGAGGCTTACAGGCTCGTATCCACTTGGTGCTGGTGAACAGACGCTACGAGGACACACATTAAGAGACTCGCCCACTTGCCTCGCCGCGGCCGGGTCTCGAACCTGGGCTTTCTCGGTTGTGAGTCGAGTGTGGTAACCACTACACTAGAGTGTGGGTGTGTGTGTGTGTGTGTGTGTGTGTGTGTGTGTGTGTGTGTGTTGACTTTCATATTTGGTTTGGCAAAACCTGTCGCCGATCTGTCAGTGTGTCTGGAAAGTTGTTTCTGCTCATCCTTTCTGGCGAGTTTTCACTTCAATGTCTTATTTAGTCAAGTCAAAAGTCGCAAGTCACCTCCTTGTGAGAATATGCAATGCACAACAGGTTTTTCTTTTGTTTTCTTTTATTTTCCGAAAGAATAATAGACTTGGCATTCGTAGCACTGATATGATAGCATCAGAGCAGCCTGAGTGGAAGACGGCTCGCTTCATTATCGTTAACTTATTTCTGCAACGATGGAGGAGGCGCAGGACGGGAAGTTGCCGGTCACTGTATCACCGGGCCGGGCCAGCAGTGCCGTACATTCACTGATTCTCGGTGACAGTACCAGACTGCTGCAGTATATAGTGGCAGCGGCAGTGGCAGTAGTGCAGTTCTCACTCAGCAAGCCAGCTGGTGGGACGCGCTGCTCCGCTCTCCACTCATCACTTTACTGATCCACCAGTAAGTGCTTTCACCGCCGCACGGAAATTTGGTGTTAATTTTACCTTCGTTATGAACTTTGGTTTTCGTTAAATGGTGTTCAGTATTTGGAATCTTAATGTTATAACAATATATATATATATATATATATATATATATATATATATATATATCTATATATATATATATATATCTCTCTCTCTCTCTCTCTCTCTCTCTCTCTCTCTCTCTCTCTCTCTCTCTCTCTCTCTCTCTCTCTCTCTCTCTCACACACACACACACACACACACACACACACACACACACACACACACACACACACACACACACACACACACACGGGACAAGAAGTTTGTGAGCGAAGGTCGTTAGTGAATACATATAGTGGTTGAGAGAAGAGTTGTGGTTGTCTACCACTACAGTGACACAATGGCCGGAAGAAAACTAAACCAAGTGTGTGGAAAAATTATTGGAAATCAGACAAAAAAAAAATGTACAGATAATGATTTCTCATACTCTATCGAATAGTTTAAATCTTTTTAAGGAAGTAAAAAGTTTTTATTCAAATCCTGAATAGAGAATTACCAAGATTCACATGTGTGCTTTACAAACTTATTCAGGAGAAACTCAAACCTTTAGAAAATAATAGTAATGAAGATGATGATGATGATGATAATATTAATAATAATAATAATAATAATAATAATAATAATAATAATAATAATAATAATAATAAAAAAATAAATAACAATAATAATAATAATAATAATAATAATAATAATAATAATAATAATAATAATAATAATAATAAAGCTATATATCAGTGGTACGAAGAATAGACATCATCTTTCTCAGGAACAGACCAAATAAATAAACAAACCTCCAGAAAGACGGAAAGGCAAATATTTATTGATTGAAATGGACAACTTTGACAAAGAAATGAGCGAAGACCAATGAACAGCTATTATAAACAAAGGGAAGAACTCCATCAGTGTTGAAAGCTTCCCAAGGAACAAAAGTACACAGGACATGGAGAACACCACGTAGAAAGCACTCCAATATGGCCTGAGGCACGTGCACTTGATAGCAGATTAGTGGCAATGCAGCACAGGTGTGGCGGGAAAGGACACACCTGGAAAGTGATTCAAACACACTGAACCACATGAATATTAAGAGGAGAGAGAGAGAGAGAGAGAGAGAGAGAGAGAGAGAGAGAGAGAGAGAGAGAGAGAGAGAGAGAGAGAGAGAGAGAGAGAGAGAGAAAGTGTGTGTGCAGGAAAGATTAGGGAGGGTTCAGTTTTGGGCGTCTTACTACAAGGTCACTCACTCACTGCGGTGCATGGTCAGAATCAACCCGCCACTCTCACTTTCCCTCGCTCTGGTGGCCGCTCTTCTCTTCACAATCGCCTTACAAAACACTCCACAGATTTGCAGCAGATCGGACGCCTTAACCTCTTCAGTAGTACTGGGACACATTTTTGTGTGTGATTAGACGGTTTTATTGGAAGAGGCTATGGCGGTGATTAATGGTCAGAGTCTGTACTGTTTTAATCCCCCACGTGAGTTTTTAAAGCTGTATAAAATCGATAAATAACAAGCAGAATAGATATGAAAATATCTCCCAGTACTGAATAGTGTGTGTGAAGTGCCCGCCAGTGTGGCGGGCAGCAGCAGCAGCAGCAGCAGCAGCCTGCTGATGGTAGCGGCGTGTTGGCTGGCCCTGCTGCGCGACGCGCACCTCAGGTAGTGCCAGACTGCCAGTGCCGCCCAGCGTGCATAGGGCCGCGGCGCCGCGCAGCGCCACACTGCGCCTCGTGATGCGTTAGTGTACAGCTGTACATTGTCGCCTGTCTGTTTGTACATTAGTACGCTGTGTAGCTTTCTTGTCATGTCATAGTCATATTATATTGTATATTATTTCCTTTCCTCCAGATGAATGTATTTAAAAAAGACTTGTAGTGTAGCGGTGGCATTACCCTTCATCATTATCACCCATTGAGTCTGTGTGTGTCCTCAAGGGTGGAGGGAGGCGCCTCGTGAGGCTGAGTGTGTGGGAACTGTGGCCGCGTGTCTAGCGCTGAAGACGCTCTTGGCTGCGGTGTGTGTTTGTGAACCTCAACCCAAGAGTGTGCCTCCTGTGTGTGTGTGTGTGTGTGTGTGTGTGTTCGTCTATCTTTTGGTCTATCCGTCTGTTTGTCTGAACGTGTATGCATAATTCTAACTCCCTTTTGGAGTTGATCATAGAATCTGTCAGGCTGAATAAAGTCCCTTTATGCAAAACCTGCCCCAGACTTTTGTATACGTAAAAGAATGAAGTCCCCTCGAAGTGGAAGGTGAGCCCAAGGTTGTGTGTTACGATGCGGTGTTTTTAATCTTGCATATACTTCATGTTCTAAGGTGTTCATTTGTTACAGTGTTGCTGTTTTTATCTCGCCTATGCCATCTTTCCCTCCCTGCACCGCGGCATCCATCATTGACCCACACTTCACGTCCTGTACCAGACTGACCACATACATTCACTTCCTCCAACACGTGAATGTAAGGAGCACACCTTGCCCACCTCACCTCACCCAGTCACACTCATCCTCAGTCAGCCAAGAACGTCTTTTTTCCTCCACCACAGCCTTCCCTTCCCATCACTAATCACACATCCTATCACATTATCTATCACGGAGCTGCTCCGTGCCTACCATATAGTACCAGCTTCAGCACCTCATCCCACTCCCAGATTACGAAATGCTAATGAACTGACAAAAAATGGAGAATCTTGAGGTGAGTAAGGATATCATAGTCGTGGTGATCTCTGAAACTTGTCGTTACATTGAGTGGTGTGCTGAGAAGTGTGCTAAGTCACGTATTTCTAAGCACTTCAGACTTTGGTAAGGACTCGTTCTAGTGCTGCGTGGCCGGGGTCTTTTGTGATGCAGAATTTTTAGCCTAATTATCGCTAAAATTATGCAAATGTATTAGTTATTGTCATCCAATCCACGTGTTCTCTTCCTCCCTGTCTACTCTACACACAGGTTTCCCTCGCTTTACTAAAAATACTGCCCCTGGCATCTACAACTAATACAGAGGCGGCATAGCCAACTGATACACAAACACCCATGAAAGTCCTCACTACTTTGTAATAGGAGCAGTTAGAAGTAGGTGAGTAGCAACAGCGAAGTGTTTAACAATACGAAAAATAAAGAGAAACATAATGGAAGTTTGTTGAAAAGACCTGGATTGTGTGTGATATACAATTGTTACTTCTCCAGGCTTTACGGAAACCAAATACATTCTCCGCTACCCTTTCAAAAGTCATCAC
>CM035196.1:8916703-8929203 GCA_020233015.1 Callinectes sapidus | reverse complement strand
GAGCGAGGTGGGCCCGGAGGCTCACCTGTCAACCCTGACTCACGAGCAAAGGAGGGGTCTTTTTCCACAAGGGCATCCACGGATGACTGTCCCTCTCGGGCTAACAATGTCACGAGCACCTTCAGTCCACCCTCTCTCACTAACCGGGCGCTTGTGGCCTCCAACACTGAACACTGGAAAATACCAAACGAGTTTGTTAATGTTTTTATCATCATATAGGCGATGGGAAGGATGAACATGATGCATCAACATTTTAACGTGAATGTCAACGCAGATTTTCATAGCAATTGAATTAGCAAACCAAAGCTAGCAACAACACATCATCAGCTTGTAACCAGACTCTTGAATCTTAACATTTTGTCAGCTATCTGGCAGACACCTCAGTGCTCATCACCTAACTCCTCTCGCTATTGGAAATTGTATGACTATTTAATTTCAAACTGGAGCACATTATAACCATTTTTTTCTTTGAAATCTCTCTCTATACATGAAGATTAAATTTCTCATCATCATTCAGCTGCCTTATTCACATAAACAAATTTGTGAAAAACCTTTGTATCTTTGTCATTTCTAAGATTCAGATAAGGAAAAATGTATCTGTGATATCCCCCTTTCCTGTCGTCTAGGTCATCAATTTCATGCCAGACTCTTCTCTTCATACTTGGCCCATTCCTTGCATAATCTTGTATTCACAGCTTTTTTTTTTTTTCATGCCAGACTCTTCTCTTCATACTAGGCCCATTCCTTGTATAATCTTGTATTCACAGCTTTTTCTTTTTTTCATGCCAGACTCTTCTCTTCATACTTGGCCCATTCCTTGTATAATCTTGTATTCACCGCTTTTTCTTTTTTTTGTGCCAGACTCTTCTCTTCATACTTGGCCCATTCCTTGTATAATCTTGTATTCACAGCTTTTTCTTTTTTTCATGCCAGACTCTTCTCTTCATACTTGGCCCATTCCTTGTATAATCTTGTTTTCACAGCTTTTTCTTTTTTTTCATGCCAGACTCTTCTCTTCATACTTGGCCCATTCCTTGTATAATCTTGTATTCGCAGCTTTTTCTATACTCATAATGTCGCCACTGAAACCACCAAACAGAGGAGCTGCTGCCACTACACCTCTGCTGGGGGTGGGTGGGACGAGAAACCAGAGACAGTATAATTTTGCTTTTCCTGGAATGACGTTATTTTCAAGTCCGTAAATCTGGCTCATTTTGTCACGTTTTCGTGATGTCCCATTCTAAGGTACTGTCAGTGAATTGCTTCTTATAGAGTAGCACAGACATTACACCTTAGCTTTCCATTTTCTGAAAAAATCATGCCCTATATTTACGAATGAAAAAATGCCAAATAGGTACCACAACTGACCAAAAGTATCCACTTTTAACATATCTACTTCCGGGCACCTCTAGCGTCTATATAACTCTATTAGTTTCTCTTCTTTCTGCCTTTTATTTAATCGCAGATGGCTCTTCTGGTATCTTCCTTTTCTATAAACTTAAATTCCTCCTCGCTGATTTTATTTGCACCTAATAACGAGATGATTCCGAATCTCGTTCCCCTTTCGCTCTCGCCAAATAACCATATCAATCATGCTGTTCAAATCGTTCCCTATACACCGTCACTGACCTTCATACTTAGACAACAAATCACACCTTATGGAGTCCTTCCTACCGTTCTCCGTTCTCCTCCTATTTTTCCTTACTCTATCAACATCCACCTCTCCTCATCGCTGAAAGACTGGTAATATTCACTATTTTCTTAGTATAGTAACAATTCACATCTTTGATTTCCTCTCTTTCCACAATAAAGATTGTTTTCCCCCCGATTGTCTCCATGTATTCTGTAAAGGACAATCTGTTGTCATTCCTCATTGATTTTTGGTCATTATCAGACTTTTGTTGGAGCTTTTCCTGTTGCTCTAGATATATTAAAAGCTTTTGAGTGATTGTCATAATTCTTTAACTTTCAAGTTATCTTCATGCAGGAAGAGGAGGAGGAGGAGGAGGAGGAGGAGGAGGAGCAATAACGTTGATATGATTGTTTTCCTCTTTCTTCCATTGCTGTTTTTTTTTTTTTCATCTCCCTCACTATAACCTTCATTTTATCTTTCCTTCTTCCCCTTTTCTTTCTTTTGAAACGAAGGTAGATCAGACTTCTACTGAGGATAATGAATAGCAATAATGGTTCTAATATTAGCGAAAGAAACAGTTGAAACAATATACTCTATGGAGAGGTTGTCCATCCTTCACTGTGATAGATACAACGCTATAGAGTCCAAGACAGTACAGTATTGGTTTGAATGTAACTAATACAACGCGGATAGCCATAATGTATAGTACTGGGACGGTTATGGCCCATTCTCCCTCCCCTGACGCTTGTGCAATCTGTCCCCCTTGTATTAACATTAATTTTTCAACCCGAGTAAGTGCTATGAACATGACTCACCCTGGCAAGAGCCTTTGTAGCTAGCACTTGTAGGTTAGCAGATGAGGCGTGCAACAACCGCACCAGTGCTGATGTGTAACCTGCTTCTTAAACACGTTGCCGGAATGCTGCCTGCACCAGATACATATATATATATTATACATTTATGCATGTATGTATGTATATATATATATATATATATATATATATATATATATATATATATATATATATATATATATATATATATATATATATATATATATTTAGCTTTTATTGACTTTTCAAAAGCTGCCTCCGCCTTTCCGCAGGCTGATGAGACGTTCAACCTGTGTGTGTGTGTGGGGGGGGGGGGGTTCTGTGTGTGTGTGTGTGTGTGTGTGTCACGTGGTCGCACATTTATTGTTTGTATAACTACTTGTATGATTGGATGTTTGGCTGTTGCTCATCGCGCCACGTGAACTAGTAGTTAAGTAGAGGTTTGTGGTGGTCACCAGGAGGTGCCTTCACGGGTATATAAGCTCGGAGCGCGGCTGGGTAGGGGCTTGCTCTTCCACCTCGCCCTGCCGCTCGCTCGCTCCTCGCTTCAGTGTGTTAGGGCTGCGACCGTGTGTGTGCGTGAATGTGTGAGTGTGTGTGGGTGTGGGGGTGTTTCTGTCGTGCTAAGTGGTGTGTTCTTGTGTTGTGTTATTGTTGCTGTTGTGGTACTCATAATTAGACCTTTGTTAAATGGCCATGGTCGTTTCCTTTGAACACATCACCTGCTGTTCACTTGCTACCTGCCCCTCACTTACGGTGTGTACGTTGGACGTGACAAAATGGGGGCCTGACCGGGATATGAGTGAGTACTGTCTTTACCTGCCTGTATAATTAGCTACTGTGTTCGACTAGTACTTGTGCATTGCAATTCAGCCTTCAGCAACAGTTGTTTCTTTTGTGTCTTGAAACAGGTATTCTCCCTGGCAGTTTTGTTTTTGTGCTTCAGTGGTTAACTGCATACCTAATTTTCTCCCCATTAACTCGTTAACGGATTTAGTTAAATTAACTGTCTAGTTCCGTTGTTGTTTTGGGTTATACAGGTTATGTGTTTTTTGTGGTTTGCATTTGTCCGTGGTAGCGTGTCGGGGTGCTACCTGACGTGTTTTGTTGTCTCGGATTCGTGCACACAGTTTCGTACCAGTGGTGCTGTTTGCAACCTTAGGTTGTAAACTCTCGTTTTGTTGTGGTTGTATTACCTACGTTTTCTGGTACAGTGATGTTTAATTCACGTATGTTTTGGAAGGTTGTCTCACTGGGTCATTTGATCTATTGTATTTAGTGATTGTGCTGTTTGGCTTGTTTTTTTTTGTTATTGCCTATTTTTGTAGCAATCATGTTCGTGTTAAATGACTTTATTACTAAGCCTACTGTGACTGCTCTTTTTAAGTTAACCAAGGCTGAGTGGGTAGCGCTTGCCACACACTATAAACTTCAGTGTAGTCCTAGTTTAAGGAAGGACGAGGTAAAGCAGTCGGTACTTGCTTATTTTGTGAAGGAGGAAATCTTCACTGAGGAAGAGGTGGACCTGTTGGCGCATCCCAATCATTTAATTGCTTTGAGACAAATAGAGTTAGAGGAGAAACGGCTTGAAGTTGAGAAGTTGAAAGCTGACAATGACAAACTTAGACTCACACATAATCCTTCCTCTACTGCCTGTACGTTCAAGACTGAAGTAGCATTGAAATTTGTCCCTAAGTTTGATGAGGAAGATCCAGAAGGGTTTTTCACACATTTTGAGAAGTCAGCTGGGCTCCATGCTTGGCCCAAGGATAAGTGGGTGTTACTGATCAACAATTCCTTTACTGGTAGAGCACAGGAGGTGTTTAATGCACTCGATGTCACTCAAATTGGTGATTATGACTTTGTAAAGAAAACTGTACTACATGCTTACAAGAAAGTTCCAGAAGCATATCGGCAACAGTTCCGCCGTTGTCGTAAGGCTGAGGAACAAACTTATGTAGAATTTATACGCCGTAAACAACAACTTTGTAATAAATGGGTGGAAAGTGAGTTGACTAGCCCAACTGTAGAAGACTTGCTGGAACTATTTTTATTGGAGGAAGTTAAATCTTGCTTACCAGATAAAGTAAGGTCACATATAGAGGAGAAAGGGTTACGTACTCTCTCTAAGGTCGGTGAAGCAGCCGACCATTTCTTTTTGACTACTAATGATCTATCTTCTAAGAACAGGTTAATTGCTCAACAACCTAAGCCACCCAGCAGTTCACAGAACAGACCGCCTGTGAACAAGACACTGACGGTATCCCAGGGACCCTTCTCCAAGCTTGGTGAGTGCGCTGGTGGAGGGGTGCGTGGCGTGACAAACCAGGACGAGAAGAAATCTGTTTTCTGTAGGTATTGTAAGAAGCCTGGTCACACCTTAAGAGATTGTAAGAAGTTGGCCAGTAAGCACAGCGCCACTCAGGGCAGCGCAGTTCTTCACACCAGTGCACTCACCCAACCATTGGAGGTAGGTGACCCACAGGTTGGTGATTTGCTTGTTTCGGGGCCCTGTGAACATTCATGTGACTCTGTTGATGTGCCTGCCTCATTCAAACCATTCTGTTCGAAAGGTGTAGTATCTGAGAGAGAATCTAGTACATTTTCCACGCCTGTTATTGTTTTGCGTGATACTGGATCTGATTTGTCGTGTATTTTAAAAGAAGCTGTTCCCAGTTTTGATTGTTACACGGGTGAGACAGTGCTAGTGTCTGGTCTACCAGGAGAAGCTAGATATCCCCTTTGCTCAGTTCATCTCCAGTCGGCGTTTGTCACAGGACTAGTAACACTAGCCGTGGTTGATCACCTCCCTGTTAAAAATATTTCTGTGTTAATTGGCCATGATTTAGGTGGTTCCCAGGTTACTGCTAACCCCATCGTTTCAGAGAAGCCTATTATGATTAACGACACTTTTGATCTAGAGATGAAGCATCCCAGTCTCTTCCCAACCTGTGCTGTTACTAGAAGTATGAGTCAGAAGGTGCTAGATGGTCAAACCCCTGCTGAAGGGACAGAAGACCCGCCAGAGTATGAAACTGAGTCACGTGCTTCGGATTTTGTGGGTGAGGTTTCACACTTGTTTGATGACGCATCTGGTAAGTTTAGTACTACCCAGATTGATTTTTCTAGTACACCCATCACAAGGGAGAGACTAGCTTCGGAACAGACTACTGATCCTTCATGCAAGTTATTTCTAGCACAATGCCTTGAAGACGATGATATAGATAAGGTCCCACAGTGTTTTTATCTTAAGTCAGGAGTATTAATGCGTAAATTCAGACCACCTAACGTTCCTGCTAGTCAAACATGGGAGACGGTTCATCAAATTGTCGTCCCGAAGAGTTTACGCACAGAGATAATGAAACTGGCGCATGATGGGGTGAGTGGACACCTGGGAGTGCGTAAGACCTACCACAAAATTTTGTCTCATTTCTACTGGCCAAGGTTGATGAAAGACGTAAGTAACTATTGTCGTACATGTCATGTTTGTCAAATTAGTGGTAAACCAGGCACTGATGTTAAACCTGCACCCTTACAACCCATTCCTGTCATGGAGGAGCCTTTTAGTAAAGTGATTATTGATTGTGTAGGCCCTCTGCCTAAGAGTAAACGCTACCCTGAGGCAATCCCTCTCCGTAGTATTACTACAAAAAATGTTGTCAGGGCTCTGATCAAGTTTTTCACGCAGGTTGGGTTACCTACTATTGTGCAGTCCGACCAAGGGTCTAATTTCACTTCAAAGTTTTTTCAGCAAGTGATGCGGACCCTGGGAATCCGTCAGTGTTTGTCAACCGCTTTCCATCCCCAGAGCCAGGGAGCCCTGGAACGTTTTCACTCTACCATGAAAACTATGTTACGCACGTATTGTATGGAAACTGGTCAGGATTGGGATGAGGCTATTGACCTTTTACTGTTTTCAATTAGAGATAGCACAAATGAGAGTCTTGGCTTCACCCCGTTTCAACTCATTTATGGACACCAGGTCCGTGGCCCTCTCAAAGTCCTAAAAGAATGTTGGTTAGATGATAATGATAACACTGTACCCGTTGCTGCTTATGTAACTCGGTTCCACTCAAACCTAAAGCGTGCATTAGAGGTTGCCCATTCTAATCTCAGTCATGCACAGGTACGGATGAAAAACAATTATGATAAGTTTCGCAAAGCACAGACCCGTACCTTTCAGGTTGGTGATAAAGTTTTAGCTCTACTACCAATCCCCAAGCAGCCTCTTCAGTCTCGGTACTCTGGGCCATATGATGTTTTGGAACGGGTTGGAGACCTTAATTATGTAATTGCTACACCAGAGAGAAGAAAGAAAAAACGATGTGTTCATGTCAATTTACTGAAGTTGTATTATTCTCGTGACCAATCACAAGGGGGAGTCGAGAAAGTGATTCTAACTGGGAGTAAATCATTAGAGAAATCAGAGGAAAGTGACCAGACACCATTTGTAGGTACTAAGTTGTCAAATCAGGAAATTTTGGCAAATATTGTGAGTAAATTAGAGCATCTGCCCCCTGCCCAAACAGGAGATATTGAAGATCTTCTACAGGAGTATCCAGGACTCTTTGGTGACACCCCTCGGCTCTGTACACTGCTGCCCCATGATGTGGATGTCCAAGGAGCCCCTCCGATCCGGCAAGCTCCCTACAGACTCAGTGCCGAGAAGAGGAGATTCCTGCAGTCAGAAGTACAGAGGTTAAAGGACCAAGGTTTGATCCGTCCCAGCATTAGCCCCTGGGCCTCACCTGTGGTATTAGTCCCCAAGGCTGGAGGCAGTTACCGCCTTTGTGTGGACTACAGGAAGGTAAATGCTGTAACCCTGCCTGATTCTTATCCACTTCCCAGGATGGACGACATCATTGACAACCTTGGGACAGCCCGCTACGTCTCGAAGCTGGATCTTCTCCAGGGATACTACCAAGTCCCCCTGACAGAGCGTGCGAAGCCGATCTCTGCATTCGTCACTCCATTTGGTCTCTGGGAGTTTGTGGTACTCCCGTTCGGTATGCGAAATGCGCCGGGGACTTTCCAGAGACTAATGAACCATCTGATTGCAGAGTTGCCCGGAGTTCGTGTGTACCTCGACGACCTGGTGGTATGGAGTGACACCTGGGAGGAGCATCTCGAGAGACTGCGGAAGCTCTTCAGAGTTTTGGAGGAGGCCAAACTCACCGTGAACCTCGCCAAGAGTGAGTTTGGACACGCCCACGTCGTGTATCTGGGACATGTGGTCGGGCAGGGCCAGCTGGCACCTGTTGCTGCTAAAGTGGATGCCATTCTGCAGTATCCAACTCCTGCAGACCGCAAGTCCCTCATGAGGTTCCTGGGCATGGTGGGCTACTATCGGCGTTTCTGCAGGAACTTTGCCCAGGTCGCTGTTCCCCTTACGGATCAACTTAGCTGCAAGAGGGAATTCTGTTGGACGGATGCCTGTCAGCGGGCGTTTGAGGGGCTTAAAGCACTGCTGGCTAGTGCTCCTGTGCTCCGAACTCCAGATCCTCATCGCCCTTTCGTCATTCGGGTCGATGCGAGTGATGCAGGGGTGGGGGCAGTGCTCTTACAAGAATATTGTGAAGTGTTACATCCCACATGTTATTTTTCACAAAAGTTTAAGAGTTATCAAAAATCTTATGCCACTGTCGAAAAGGAGGCGCTTGGTATTGTGATGGCAATAGAAAATTTTGAAGTATTTTTGTCTGGTAGTGCTTATCCCATCACGGTGTTCACAGATCACAACCCCCTTGTGTTTATTGAAAAGGTAAAGTTTAAAAACGCCAGGGTGCTGAGATGGGCTCTAGCTTTGCAACCATATAACATAAAAGTGCAACACATCCGTGGCAAGGACAATACTATTGCGGATGCATTATCTAGAGTGTAACTAGGTTTAGATTCTCTTTTGTATAACATTTCATTTGTGTTATCTCGCATTTCATTTGTTATCTTTTTCTTTTGTTGTTCAGCCGTCATATATTGTATTTTGTGCTGATAATTTTTATGGGGGGCTTGTGCGCCTTTGATATTTTGTATACATGTTAACTTTTTTCCCTGGTACAAAAGTTTTTCTTTGGGGGGAGGTGTCACGTGGTCGCACATTTATTGTTTGTATAACTACTTGTATGATTGGATGTTTGGCTGTTGCTCATCGCGCCACGTGAACTAGTAGTTAAGTAGAGGTTGGTGGTGGTCACCAGGAGGTGCCTTCACGGGTATATAAGCTCGGAGCGCGGCTGGGTAGAGGCTTGCTCTTCCACCTCGCCCTGCCGCTCGCTCGCTCCTCGCTTCAGTGTGTTAGGGCTGCGACCGTGTGTGTGCGTGAATGTGTGAGTGTGTGTGGGTGTGGGTGTGTTTCTGTCGTGCTAAGTGTTGTGTTCTTGTGTTGTGTTATTGTTGCTGTTGTGGTACTCATAATTAGACCTTTGTTAAATGGCCATGGTCGTTTCCTTTGAACACATCACCTGCTGTTCACCTGCTACCTGCCCCTCACTTACGGTGTGTACGTTGGACGTGACAGTGTGTGTGTGTGTTCTGTGCGTGTGTGTGTGTGTGTGTGTGTGTGTGTGTGTGTGTGTGTGTAGGCACATATATGCACATACACATACGCACATACACATGGCATCACCAAGTGTGATGGCACCTGCCCCCACCTTTCCGCAGGCTGCTGTGACGTTCAACCTCTGTGTGTGTGCGTGTGCGTGTGTGTGTGTGTGTGGGGGGGGGGGTTCTGTGTGTGTGTGTGTGTGTGTGTGTGTGTGTGTGTGTGTTCTGTGCGTGTGTGTGTGTGTGTGTGTGTGTGTGTGTGTGTGTGTGTGTGTAGGCACATATATGCACATACACATACGCACATACACATACATACATACATACATACGCACACACGCACATACACATGCACATATAGACACATACACACATACACATACGCACATACACATACAAACATACGCATACACACACGTACACACATACACATGCTCATATAGACACACATACACATACGCACATACACATACATACATACGCACACACGCACATACAAACATGCACACATACCTATGCACATATAGACACATACACACATACACATACACACATACATACATACACATATATACCTACACATATATACATCGAAACATACACATAAATACACAGGTACCTACATCTTCAAGTAGATACATACACACATACGTATCACACATACACATACATACTACATACATACATACACACATTCATACATACATACATACATACATACACACATACATACATACATACACATACATGCATTTATCAGTTCTGAACAAAGTGCCAGCCAATGAATGCCTTGTATCAGTGCCAGCCTGGCAGGCTAACACGTCACCAGTGTTTCGTGACAAGACAGGACATGAGTGCCACGTGTTCACAGTACAGTTCGGTACATAGCTTTTTGCTGGCACAGAGATGGTCACCAGTGTTGTGTGTTGAGATGCCAGCTGGTTGAGAGCTGCCCGCCCTGGCGCCGGGGTGGGCAGCTGTGCTGAGGGCGCGGGGCCCTCTTCTGGACTCCTTCACCTTTTGTGTCGCTGGCATCGCCGCCGCACACGGATTTGTGCACAAGCGTACGCCAGCAGAAGGACAACGGCCAGTCCACAGAGCAGCCAGTGCACGGACGGCGTGGCCTCAGGCCTGGCCACCAGCGTGCCAGTTGGCACAGCCAGGCTTCCTACCAAGGCGAGCGCCAGTCGTCCGTGCCTCCTCATGCCGTGGTGTCGGTGTCCCTCCTCTTTCCCCTCTTCAGTCTGCCGCCGCGTCCTCCTCATCTCCGCGGCCAGCAGCAGGCCGTGCTCCCGTATTAGCTCGGGGAACACCGCGCCAGAGTCGAGGAATCTTACTGGATGAGGGAGTGGAAGCGGCCCATGGTGCTCTTCCCTGACGCCGGTGGGGGTGCCTGGGGCTGGGGCTGGGTCGTCCGGGACTGGCGCTGCTACACTGGCCAGAGGGGCGGCCTTGGACAGGGCAGGGGTCACTAAGGCAGGGACGCTGTGCCGCCACATGTCACCCAGGCTGCCCTCTCTGGTGCAGCAGCCGCGCTCGTCACCGCCGCCACCGCCGCCACCGCCTTTCACCACCACCGGCACCTGCACCGGCACAACCTCGTCCTCTGCACCCTTACAGCAGCAGCAGCAGCTGCGGAAGCAGCGAGCGAGGCAGTGCCACCAGCAGGTCGCGGAGTAGTGCATGGCCAGGAACACCTCGTCCTCCTGCTGCTGCTGAGCCATCAGGCGGCGGAAGTTAAATACGCCCTTGTGTTTGACGTCACTTCCGAGCAGGCACTACAGCTGCAGGGCGAAGTTCCTGTAGCTGAGCAGCTTGGCCATGTCCACGGGCACCGCCATGGCCTGCTCGTTGCGCCACCAGTTGCCGGGCAGGCGCGTCCACCTCGCCTTCTACAGCGGGATGGAGGCCAGCTTGCAGCGGTAGGGGAACACCAGTGCGCCGCGGTCCTTGGCAACCACACGCACGCGCTGTGGCCTTTTCCCTCCATAAGGGATGGTCACCTCCACGCGCATAGTCAACATTTTTTTGTTGCCAGTCATTTTTGTTGGTGAGGAGTAATTAAAAAGGTCCTCACTTCTACTTTCTTGCCCGTCACGAGTTCCTGGATGTTCATTCTGTGGAACCTAACACCACCACCACCACCACCACCACCACCACCACTACTCTCGTTTTTTGGCCGTCATGAGTTCCTGGATGTTCCTTCTGTGGAACCTACCACCACCACCACCACTTAGTATATATTGTTTCGTCAGAGATAGACCATTTGAAAGGTGTTCCAGAGGGCAGTAACAAGAAGATGCTGGACACGGTTAGCACAGTGGAACGGTCTTGGTTAGATCTGAAGAAGTTTGACAAGGAAAGGGACATTGAGAATGCAGGAACACTATCGAAGATAGAACGTATTCTTCCTGCTAGTTAAAGAGAGATTAGTTTATGAAGAATGATGAGAATCATAGATTCGAAGAAATGGTTAAATTCTTAGTGAAAGAACGTAATGTCATTCAATTGATATGGAGGTAGAGACTCTTCATATTAGTTGGGTAATGTCGCAGCTCACAACAACCTTGCACAAAATGTCTGTGAAGCATCAATAGGCTTGGCTTTCATTATTGAGAATTTGACCCGTAACCAGGAAAATGATTGACACCATACTATTTTGAATTGGCGTAATCTAAAGTCGTGCATATCAGGTAATCTCTGTGTAGCCATTAAGTTAGTTGGTGTGTTAGCAAGCAAAACACTTCATCATTTCAGCCATACTGTCGGTTACTCGTACTCCACAATTGCTATCCAGTTCAGCATTTTATTATCAAGCGAGTAAAAATTCAGCAAGTGAGATAGTCTCAGCGTCAGCAAACGGTGTCAGCCTCGAGGTGTTACTTTGTAGTTAGAGAGGCAGAAAGGTAGACAGACAAGCCCCCCCACCCACCCCCCCCAAAAAAAAATAGGCGAGCAAGCCGACATAAAAACAGAAAGACAGATAGACAATCTGAACCACGGACTGAACAATTCACACACACACACACACACACACACACACACACACACACACACGTAAACAAATGGACTCTCTGGTAGAAAAAAAAACAAAGGATGAAAGTGTGACAGAATAAAGAACACAGGGCACAGTTTACACAATTAGATAAATGGACGAACGAGAATGTAAACAGCAGGTGTCACTCGCCCACATTCTAAGCCTGTAGGAGTCGTGGTGATGGTGGTGGTGGTGGTGGTGGTGGTGGTGGTTGAAGCCTCGTCACTGTTTATGTACATTATACTGGTGTTGTGGTATTTACAATCGTTATCTCTCTTAGTTTATCTTTCGTTCCTACTTCACTTATTTCTATTCTAGGGAATTATAATCGTGTTTGTTGCCTTTCTTTCAAGTGGTCCACATTTCTTTGTATCATTCACTTTTATTCATCTTTAATCTGAATAGACGATTTGATTGACATTAATCTTCCTGCCTCCACAGATTCTCCTTAATGTCA
>CM035196.1:8892402-8911381 GCA_020233015.1 Callinectes sapidus | reverse complement strand
AAAAAAAAAAAAACATGGGTAACGCCCTCCCCAGGGATGGAGTAATCCCTCTTCGATGTGACCGGCCTGAGCCTACCGACTCATAAGCACACTTGCTCATGTCGTTATGGAGGGTTGATCAAGTCTCACTGTTCCTGCTCTTTGTTCTTTCTCGATATAGTTGGGTAAAAGGAAAAAAAAAAAAAAAAAAGGAAAAACAGAAAAAATAAAATAAAAATTGAATGCCAACAACATCCGGTGTTCCCAGGCGGTCACCCATCCAAGTACTAACCGGACCCAACGTTGCTTAACTTCGCTGATCGGACGAGAAGCGGTGTGTTCAACGTGGTGTGGTCGTTGGCATCAAGATATAACACTATAAGCGTATTTGAAGAAAGTACTCGATAAACGTACGTTTCCGGGGATGTTAGGATTTCATTGCATTGCATTTCATGCATCATATTTACAATTAAATTACAAAGGGCCTAAATGTATCTGCAAGAGAGAGAGAGAGAGAGAGAGAGAGAGAGAGAGAGAGAGAGAGAGAGAGAGAGAGAGAGAGAGAGAGAGAGAGAGAGAGAGAGAGAGAGAGAGAGAGAGAGAGAGAGAGAAAGAGAGAGAGAGAGAGAGAGAGAGAGAGTTGGGTAGAGAATGGTGTCTCATGGGAACCCATTATGGGATTAACACTTGAGAAAAGCAGAATGCATCTTTTGTTTTCTTTTTTCCCTACTCAGGTATATATTAGGTATAAGCCACACCTTCCCCTCTCCATGATATTATATATGCATAGAGGATACAGCCTCTGAGCTTCTTGATGTTTTTTATTGTTTTTAATATTATGTTGTATTTCATCGGGACTCATTGGAAAATCTGGCATCCCCTTCACCTTAGAATGTGGCTTTTCGCACATTTCTTCGTTACCTGTGGAATTTATGTCTTGTTTGTTCAGCCCAAAGCTGATCACTAAGACATAATTTGTTTTTATGTTAATCACTTAGGTGAGATTATATGAGAAAAACTGAAAGAATTGTTACTCTGATACAACGAGGAGCGACGATTATCTTCTTAAAAAGACAACCGAAGACCTTCGCGCTGAAATTCAAGACAAGAATAACGTGACAATCGATGACATTCATGTTATCCCTAGGGTACACATGATAAAGATCCGCTTCCACACACGACAACAGGCCGACCGCATCAAAGACAAAGGCATGAAAGCATTTTCCCAAATCATCCCCTCATACAACATAAACATCGAAGAGTATCGCCCTGTGACTCAGTGTTACAAATGCTACCAATTCAGCCACCGCTCAAACCAATGTTAGGAAACAGAGGAGACATGCTCAAAGTGCGCCACAAAAGGCCATAACTATAAACAATGCCAGTCAAATACCCTAAAATGCATCAACTGCAACGGAGATCACACGGCGATATCCTTCAAATGCCTTATCAAAAAGACAGCACAACAGCAACATATAAGCAGCGCCACCGACCCACATTCTTCTACATAAACATACACCTCTTACGCAAACGCCACAACAACTGTCACCCCAGTCACCCCTGCACCTACCACCACACCATTGCAGTCAGACCCCAGCACGGATAAACAAACCCTCTATGACTTTATCATCAATTACTCCTTCCGTCTCTCTAACGGTGACCTCGAGACTCAGACAAACATCATGAATGACCTAAAAGACAACAATCTCCCTACAGTAAAGATTCCCTCCAACTTCCACCAAAAATACCAAACACTCTTCCAACAAAACAACACCGAAGACACACACGAACAAATATCTACTGCCGTCACTACTCCCACTCAAACACCTTCAAACAACACAAGCACTGACGAGGTCCCAGCTGCTGGGATATCTCAAACCCCAGTCTCCTCCCCATCTGGCTCAGCCATTACTCCCCCACCCACTGCAACCACCACAACAACCAACACGCGACCTCCTCCTTCTGCTCGACCCATTTCACCCCGACCAACAAGGACAGCAACTAGGATTAAGAAAACTTAAAGCATGATCACAATCATGCAACTAAACTGTCGCGGCTTCTGGAGCAACAGGCACCTTGTTTCAGAGGCCATTCGTTCCATCGATCCAGACATTGTTCTCCTCAATCACACAGGTTTAACACGCAACCCCATAAGATTATACGGCTACAACACACGTCACACAAGGGGTACCCAACATGACGGTGTGGCCGTCATGGTCAAGAGTACCCTAAGACACATCCAAATCACTGACTGGCCTTCAGCTCACTTTTTGGCAACTAAGATCTACACTCAACATGGAGCTTTTCTTGTTACCACAACACACTGCAGATCAAACACCGGGCTCCCACTCAACAGCCTTAACCACCTTTTCAACCACACAACTTACCCGTCTACATATTAGCAGATCTCAACGCCAAACACACAGCCTTCCAACACAACAACAACAACCAACACGGACACGAACTCTACCAACTCACACAAATAAAACGACTCTGCTTCCTTGGCCCTGACTTCCCTACCTGCTTCACCCATAACGGAACTGGCAGACCCGACCTCATCCTCTCAAACCGCCTATCCCTTCCCTTTCATCACCACATATCACACGGCTCTCTCTGTGGATCAGACCACGTTCCCCTTATTCTCAGAATATCCTCCAACCCCATTTCCATCCCTTCCCCACTAATCCCTGACTATCGCTCCACTAACTGGGAAGAGTTCAGAAACTCACTAGCGGACACACATCAACCAACACAGCTCGAAGGCAAACACTACACGGAAATAGACAAAGCACTAGAGCAATTACACACAGACATCGTTACAACAGCAAACAGACACATACCCAAAAAACACCACAGACTCCACATAGATTTCAGACCATCAATACGCACACAAAGACTTATGATCTGCTATAGAACACGATTCCAAGTAAACATCAACAACCACATACCCATATATAGAGCCCTCCACATTCTTCGGATACACATCATAAACAGTCTACTGGATGATCACGATGCCCACTGGGGGAGCCTGGTCTCCCGCATGGACGGAGCCCGCTGCCGCAACCCCACCCAGTTCTGGCAATCAGTGCACAGGCGGAGGGGTTGCCAGCGTGAGAGATTCGAGTACCTCTTGGTGGACAACGTGCGCATCTCGGAACCACACCAGGTTGCCAGTGTCTTCAAAACACACTGGCAAAATACTTTCAAACCCCACCCTCTTCCCCTACACGAGCCCAGTGTAACACACATAAACAATATCACAGCCAACACACCCAACATGCGACCACACAACGCAATCCTCGCAACAAGATTAGACCCTCTACACTTTCTCACCACACCCGTTGAGGAGGAGGATGTCTCCCGGCTGCTCAGGCATACACCGCGGCGCGCGCCTGGCCCCTCAGGAATCACCTGGCCTGTTGCAAAGAATCTTCCCCCTGAGGTCATTAAAAGCCTAACAGACATTTTTAACGCCTGCCTTGCTTCCGGGTACTTCCCCAAATTATTCAAAGTTTCCAATATCATTCTAATCCCCAAGCCCGGAAAAAACCTCCACCTTCCGGAAAATTACCGTCCCATAAGCTTGTTAGACATACTTGCCAAAACATTTGAACGTGTCATCAATCAATCAGCGGTTGAGGACGTTCCTCGAGAGTAACGGATTGCTGTCACCCCAGCAATTCGGTTTCCGAAGCAATGCTTCCACCGAGGACGCCCTCAACAGCATCATAGCCTACATAAAAAACAATTCTCCCCACTTCAGAACAGCCTTAGTCACCAAAGACGTTCAGAAAGCTTTTGACACAGTTTGGCACACTGGTTTAATTTACAAAATTTGCAACAACTTTAATCTACCACTCATCACTCAAAAGTTGTTGTGCAGTTTTCTGGCGGAGAGGCAAACCAACATTCGCCACATGGGCAACTTTTCGGCCTTTTTCAGTCCCCAAGCAGGCGTCCCACAAGGATCCGTGCTCTCCCCAACCCTCTATAATATGTACACAGCAGATATGCCCTCTCCGACCTATTACGACTCACTAACTATCCAATACGCTGATGATGTTACACAACTAGCCCGTGCCAGAAATTTAGACAGACTCACTGACAAAATTCAGGATGAGATAACAGCAACAAGCTTATGGGAACTCAAATGGCGCATTCTTGCCCACCCTGAAAAATCAAAGGTCACCTACTTTCATACAAAAAACTCACGCCGTGGACCACGCCAAATTTCTCTATATAGAATACTCCAAAACCCAATCCCTATCCCAATCAGCTCCACCAATAAGGTCCTCGGCCTCAACATTGATAACTACCTGAGATTTAACCATCACATAATACAAAAAGCTTCCATAGCCGCCGGTGCTTTGAGCGGCCTGGAGAGATTCTGCGACAGTAAAACTAAAACAAAACTCCACCTTTACAAAGCCTTCATCCTCCCTCTCTTAACTTACTGCCCACTGGCCCTTTCTCTAGCCGCTCCCACCAACATCTCCAAACTACAGAAGATCCAGAACCGGGCCCTTCGCTTCGCCCACGGAACGAAGTGGTTCCATTTCAGGACTTCCCTTTCTCTCCACGAGGAGTCCAACATCCTCCCTATTAACCTCACACACCACAACAGACTCTTCAAACAACTAACAAACTTCCATGAAAGACACACAGACACTTACGACCTCATCAACACACTTCCTCTTGCCTTCCGCAACCTGCCCCGAACTAACTTACTCAATCCCCCTAACGAACCCCCGGAACCTGTCTACAGATAACGGACTCCTCCCTCCCTCTCCATCTTTTTGCTGTCCTCCCATTTTTCCACCTTCTCTCTTCCTCTTCTACTAACACTCGTACCACTCAAGGTGCCTGAGTGGCATCACCGCCGCTAACCCAATCTGGGGACAGACCCGTGTGTCAACGCCTAGTGGTTTTTTCATATTTTTTGTCTTATGGCTTTGTACTCATACTTTTGTTTTTTTTTTTTTATTATCTTTCTGTCTCGCAGCCTAGGTACTAAGGGGGCACCGGATTGTTCTTGGATCGGGGGTGCGACAAACAGCATCTCCATTCCCATACCATACCCCCATCTGAGGTAATGCGTCCGCGTGTCAACACCCAGTGGTTTTTGTTCGTTTTTTGTCTTATGGCTTTATATTCATATTTTTGTGTTTGTACATTATTTTTCTGTCTCGCAGCCTGGGTCTCCAAGGGGGCACCGGGCCGTTCCAAAGGGGGGTTCACCACTACTCACTCAACTCACTTTACACAGCAATCATCACTCCTCATCATATTCCCTCTCACTCCCCTTTACCACATTCTTGTTTCTAATGGCATTGCGGAGCGATCCCTCTTTCTCCCTGGCAGGTTGTTTTAGCGGAATCCTGTGGTGCGAACATCGAAGCCAGCAACACTAACAGCAGATGACATGGCGGAAGAAGCAACCATCATCCCCACACACCATCCCTCTAATAACACCTCTCCACTCCATATCACCAATCTTTCTACTAACAAAGTGGTTCGGACACCACGTAAAGCTGTAGGTCCCTCCGCTATACGGAGTACTTCCTTCAAACTTGTCCCTCTTTCTCCAAAAAAATAATAAAAACAAAAAAAAAAACTGTTTACTTTGACTGTCTTTCCTCTCCCATTTTCCCTCCTTCATCCTTTTGTTGTCAGCTGATTGTTCTTGCGCAGGTGTGAGGATTGGGGCTGGCTACTAGATCCGTACAGAGACGGCACATGCGCTGTTTGGTTGGTGGCGGTCTTGCGATTCCTTGAGTGCTCGGTGTGGGGCTGAAGGCTTGGCTCCCCCTTTTTCCTGGTCGCTCTCTCCCTCGCTGCGTCAGTCCACAACACTTACACAAAATCGAGCAGTAGCATACACATCACACATCACAACACACTATCTTGCACCTGGGTTAAGCCCCAGCGACTTTACTCTTCTACCAAAATTCCCTTCTTTTCAACCCCCTATTCTTCCCACTATCCCCACTTCCCCCTCCCCATCTTTTCTCTATATTTTCGATTCGATTTCACATTCTTCACTCCTCTCCTGAAGATGGTCCAAGAGAGACCGAAAGATATCTTGAGAAAAAGGCAAACAACACCCCCACCTGCTACTAAAAGAGAATTCTAATGGACTTTGGAAATCTCCTAAACTCAGTAAACCAGAACTTACGTTCTCTCATCCGGAGGATAGAGAAAACCTCATATAAACTCAATAATGCAGTTACTGCTGTAGACTTCTTCTTTCTCTTTCTACCATTAAACAGTACTCTTTCCTTCCATGCCATTCTTCCATATATTCAGTCCCACACACTTCCCTTCTCTGTCTATCTCACTCTTCCATTTCCTCACATCACATTCAGCTCCCACTCTACCTCCACTTATCACAATCCATTCACGTTCATCTTGGTGTCTCCCAGGCATCCTCATCCCCCACACCATTTGCAATCAGTTCCTCTCTGTCATTCTCATGCATCTCTTCCTCCATTTATTTCCACTTTCATTCCACAGATACACCTTTCTTTCTTATCTTTCATTATCCATTCTTTCCATCCTAATCTTATACTTGAGTGTTGATTTTACTAACCTTTCCCTAAAAGTACTCCAACCCATGTCACCTCTCAAAGCTTCTACTGCTGTGTACATTGGTGCATTCATTGCCATCCTAGCTACTCTATTCTGCCCCACCTCTAGCCTGTCAATCTCACTTTCGTTCCATGCCATACATTATGCTTGGCACAGCCACACTCTTCCATAATTCTCTCAGCAAAGCATATTTACTCGCTCTCATTCTTGCTGCACTCCCTAATCTTCCTACCCATTGCTTAGCCAAGCTTAACTTCTCATTTTTTGCCTTTTTACACCCATTTGGACTCATCCACATCCCCAGGTACTTATATTCTATCACCTAATTCAGCTCATTTTCTCCTATTCTCCATACTGCATTGCTTACGTCTTCTGACCTATTCACAATCACTATATTATTTTTCCCACTACTAAACCTGACTAAACCTAACTCCATAGCTACAAACTAAAGTAAACTTTGCAACTCATCTGCTGATTCACTCATAACCACTACATCATCCCCATACAGTAGCACACCTATCCTGTCATTCCCCACTCTTACACCTGCATTCATTCTTCTCATTCTCGCTGTTAACTCCTCTGTATACGAGCTGAAAAGGGTTGGTGACAATATGTATCCTTGTGTAACTCCTCTCTCACCCAGTCTGTTTCAATATCTCCTAATCTGCATTTAGCTCGTATCAACATACATGCTACGCACTATGTTGGTTATCTTCGCACTCAACCCAATCTTTCCGAAGACTTTACCTAGCATTTCCTTATCCACCCTATCATATGCTTTCTCTAAATCTAGAAAGCCTAAATATAGTTTACCTTCTTCCTTTCTTCTCTTCACAATCATTTCACTCACCACAAACCTATTATCCTCAGCTCTCCTGTCCACACGGGAATCTTTCTGCTGCTCACGTAACACTCCCGCTTGTCCAATCCATTTACACAGCACTGCATTGAACACTTTACCCCCCCTGTATTCACTAATGCAATCGGCCTGTAGTTCTTCAACTCATTCATACTCTTATATCCTCCCTTGTGCAACAGTCATCCTACATTCATTCCACATTCTTGGCACTCTCTCCTTCTCCCATACCTGGTTAAATAGCTCAGTCATCCTATCAATCACAACCTCTTCACCACTTTTATACATTTCATATGGAATTCCATCTAGGCCTGCTGCCTTCCAAATCATTTGCCTTCTCACACATTTCTCCACCTCCTCCCTGCTGATTCTCTCATTCAGTTAATCTGCATTCTTCCTTTCCAGTGTCACACATCCTTCTCTCACCTCGGATACTTCACCTACTCCTCCAGTTTCTACCCAGAACTCTTTAACCACTCTTCTCATGTCCTCTATGTCTGTCACCAGTGCCCCATTCACCCTTAGGCTCTCTGCATTCTCACTGTCAGGCATCCCCTCACCCCTCACAAATCTGTGCCATTCTCTTCCACCTTCCACACCTTTCTCTCTCAGGGACTGAATCACATTTCTCTCATACCTAACTTTAGCATTCATTATATTTCGTTTCACCACTCGCTGCTGGCTCACATATGCTGTCCATGCATTCTGGTACTAACTTGCAGCCTTCTCACTCTCATGCCTTGTCTTTCTCAATTGCCTGCATACCCTATTCATTCTCTTTCTCTCTCTCCTGGCATCCTCGATCTCCTCATTCTATCACAGCTTGCATGCACGCTTTCTGGCAATAATACTCACCTAACCTTCTAATTTTCTGACTGCTGCGTTCTTTACATTCTCGACAAATCTATCATTCATCTCGTCCACACCATTCAAACGTTCATTCTCCCAGCTTCTTTCACTCAAGTCTATCTGGAAATTCTCCCATACTACATCTCTCAAACGCCACTTTCTCCTCTTAGTGTTTGCAGTCTTTTCCTCTCTTCCATACAGCTTACACTCAAGCACCAGCACGTTATTGTCCGAGACAATGTCAATCGTTCCATCTTCATCAATCCACAAGCGGTCAACAATCTCACGCATTCTCCCATTCACTAGAGCATAGTCAATCGCTGACTCCTCTGGTTCCTAGCACACCACGTTACATGTCCTTCTGCCAGGGTCTCATTTACATTCTCCAAGTCCATCTCATTCCCAAACTCATCAACCATGTCACCATTCCTATTCATTTGTTCACCTAAAATACCTACATGAGCATTCATGTAGGTCCAAGTAAGTCTTGTTCTTGATGCTACAGGTGGTTCAGCATCGCTCCAGTAGAGACAGCAGGCTTTTGGATTGGCATTCACTCATGTACAGGACAATCAATAGAAAAAAAAAAAAACTGCAATATCTTGTACATCTAAGTTTCTCTCATTCACATTTGCACACTGTGCCCTAGCTCAGAAGAGAAGATACCACCCAGCAGGCTACCAACATACCACCTCTCATACAGCGGGGCTTCTTTCTTCCTGTACTATCATTCCATTGTAGTACTCTTTCATTCTATACCATTCTTCCATATAATTATTCAGTCCCAAACACTTCACCTCTCTGTTTATCTCACTCTTCCATTTCCTCACATCCTACTCAGCCTTCTCTTACACAATCCACTCACACTTGTTTTAACTCCTTGATGTCAGCCGATCTCGTCATCCACACCACTTGTAAATCACTCCTCTGTCATTCTCATGTATCTCTTCCTCCATTTGCTTCCACTCTTATTCCACAGATACAAACTTTCTCGCTATTCCACAGATACAAACTTTCTCGCTATTCATTCATCATTCATTCTTTCCAACTTGAACTTGTAACAAAGTGTAGCTTTTATTAGTCTTTCCCTAGAAATGCTCCATCCCATATCACCTCTCAGAGCTGCTACTGCTGTATACATTGATGCATTCAGTGCCACCCTAACTACTCTATTTTGCCACACTTGTATCTTGTCAATCTCATTTTTGTTCCAAGCAATCACATCCATACCATACATTACACTAAGTACATCCACTTTCTTCCACACTTTACTCAGCACATCATACTTACTTGCTCTCATCCCTGGTGCACTCTCCAATCGACTTACCCACGGGTTTACCAAGCTTATTCTTTACTTTTTCACACCCATTCAGACTCACCCACATCTCCAAATACTTATATTCTTGCACCTGTTTCATTTCATTCTCTCCAATTCTCCATGCTGCATTACTTTTGTCATCAGACCTATTCACAGTCATTACCTATCTTTTCTTATTACTAGACCTAATTCCAAAGTCTCTTCCACAACAACCAAAACATCTTTTAACTCGTCTGCTGATTCACTCATGACCACTACATCATCTGCATATAGCATACATATCTAACCATTCCCCACTCTTACTCCTGCTTTCATTCTTCTCATTCTAAATGCTAACGCCTCTGTATACAAGCTGAAAAGGGTTGATGACAACATACATCCTTGCCCAGCTCCTCTCTCACTCTTCACCCAGTCTATTTCTGTATCTCTTAGTCTGTATTTACATAATCCATGTCAACATATATGCTACAAGCATGTTGATTGTCTTTGCACTTAATCCAATCTTTCCTTAGACTCTGCCAAGCAATTCTCTATACAACCTGTTGTATGCCTTCTCTATATGTAGAAAACCTGTTTAATTTACCTCCATCCTTTTTTTCTTCTCAATCACTTCATTCATAACAAACATCACATTATCCTTAGCTCTCCTATCTACACGAATTCTGTTCTACACCTAACCCTCCACATTCTTGGCAGTCTCTCCTCCTCCTACACCTGGTTAATTATCTCAGCCATACTGTCAATCATGACCTTCCCACTATTTTTGTACAATTCATATGCTATCCCATCTCGACCTGCTGACTTTCTTCTGGCTTTTCACAGCGACATTTTCTCCACCTCTTCTCAGCTAATTTTCTCATTCAGTCTATCTACATCCTTCTCTCACACCAAGCACCTTACCTACACCACCTGCTTCTTCCCAGAACTGTCTGATTCCTTCCTTCACTGATATAAATTCATTAAACACTTTTGGACTCCCCACACACTTACAAACTTGCAAGTAACAAAACATTGGATATCCCTTTTGATATAAGTCATGGGAAGGAAAAACAAACAATAGCTACTATATACATTGTATAATGATGATGCCACCCAAGTATACTACCACTTGAGATTAAATGTGGTGACTTTCAGGTACTACTATTTAGTAAACTTCTTTCCACATTCAAGACACTCATAATTTCTATCACCACTGAGTGTCAGAGTGTGTGTGGTGAGACTACTCTTTGTGGTAAATTTGTGGTGAGATCACACTTAGGGGTGAAATTTTCCACATTTCATACACTCATCATATATAACACCACAGTTTGTCAGGGTGTGTTCGGTGAGATCAGACTCTGTGGTGAATTTCATTCCACATGTCAGACACTCATAATTTCTGACACCATTGTGTGTCAGTGTGTGTTGTGTAAACTCTTGTCTGGATGTAAAAGTTTTATCACACTGCTGACACCCAAACTTTCTCTCTCCTTTGTGGTCAGAACTGCCTGTCTCACGGTCATTCTTGCCACCTGGCCAGGACCCCCCGACACCTGAGGTAGACTGCTGCTGCTGCTGCTGCTCACTCATGGTGCTGGCCAGCCTCACACATTCACTGCAGCACTGCTGTCAGTAGCACACGTTACGGCCAGTTCAACAGGAACCCTCGGGGAAGCTGGCCGGAGTGAGTCACATCAGAGCCCAGCGGGACACCCGGCCTGGACACCTGCAACAATAGTAGTGGTGAGGACACAGAGAGCCACTGGCCACAGGCCAGGACCAACAATAGTTCTCAGGAAGAAAGGACCAATTGACTGCCAGACCCCCCAGTGAATGAAAAGGAGAGAAATCAAACTTAAGAGAATAAAAATGCTATCACAATGTGATACATGCTTCCATGGCAAAAAAAAAAAAAAAGGAAAAAAAAAAAAGGAAAAATAAAAGCAATGCCAAGTAGCAGTGGCATACCTGGAACCAGGCCGTTAATCCAGTTTTTGCCAGCAACACGAAGATAAAATCCGACTTAGTGACTGGGATGGTGGCTACTATAGATTTTACAATACAATACAGTTGACTTTAGAGTAACGCTTTTTTTTCTATTTATTTAATGCTGCGTAATACCTATAAAGGGAGATATGTTTAAATAATGCTCCTTTTTCGATTCAACGCAGCCACACTCACCTGCTCACTTACACCGCGTTGTGAAGTGGTTTTATCATCATATTACAGTATATATATATATATATATATATATATATATATATATATATATATATATATATATATATATATATATATATATATATATATATATATATATCATCATCTGCTGAGAAGAGCAAGTGATATCTGGGTAAACTTGTTCCCATAAGATAATAGGATAGATTCTACCAATTCCATTTAACACCGCCTGTAACTGTGATGCTATTCAGTTTCCACGAATGGTGGTGGTGGTGGTGGTGGTATGGTAGACGTCACTATTTCCTCATTATTTACTCATTACAACAGTGTCATGGCGTGTATAGTAGCAGTGTGGCACTATAAAGGTTCAAGCACTGGTTGGCGCTAGCCACACCACCCTCCGACACTTCCATTAATAATCAAGAATATTATAAAACGGAATGTATTTAGTCACATTGAACATAACATACATCATTGAACATAACATCATCTTACCTAGGTACCTGCCATTACCTCATCCCTAACACGTCCCATCGCCTCCTTCTTGCTGTAATATATTGTCAAGTCATGCTACAGTAAAATTCTACCATTAACTTACCTGATAATTGCGTGCTGGCGGAGATGAACACAGAATCAATCCTACGGCGCGGCGGTTCCCCTCTCTGGGTGAAGCAAATGGCGTCCCTTTGTCCTGCAGCAGCGCCTCCTTCCCAGTTAGCCGGGGTGATGCCAGAGAGCACCAGATTTTGTCATTGATGAAAAATAAGTACTTTTGGGGGCAATGTGTACAAGCTTACAAAGGTGTATCATTGCACATTAATGCTTCTGAAATCTAAGTCAATTAATTTCATGATAACTGATGGCATATGGCATTGTTTGAGCTTCTATTCATAATTTCAGGTGATCAGGATTCAGGGACAGGGAGTGCAGTTGTTGTTGTTGTTAGTTGGTAAGCGTCGCTACGCTGGCTGAGTCTCACAAGATTTGTTTATTTACTACTATAATGGCATCACCCCGTGCTAAGGTAAAGTTTACTTTGTTTTTTTACTCATATTTAGCAATGATCTTATTCATTGACATTAACTAGAATATATAGGTACATAGCAATGTTTCAGGCAACTTAAATGTTTACCATTCCGAAATATTTTCTATGAAATAAGTAGGCCACGCCACTCACTGGGCTACGATACAGGCGACGCGACGCGAGACCCTTGATTTATTGGCCTTGTTTGAAGCTTATAGATCATTATAATTGCTGCTTTCCACACCAGAGAAATATTATAGATATATTCTGTATGGATACAAGGATGGTGTTAAACTCATACTGATGAATGGATCAGCAGAGGTGGTCCACAAGATGCCCTTGCTTCACCACATGACAGTAGACTCCATTATTATTATTATTATTATTATTATTATTATTATTATTATTATTATTATTATTATTGTTCAGTGTAATGTACAGCACATCCGAGTAACTTTGTCCTGAACGTGCATATAATAAAGTAACATGTAAGCTGACAGAAGAGCAATGAAACATTTGTAGAAACCCTAGACAAAAGTGGAGTTTTTTTAATGAGTATTAACCGTTATTATGTAATTAAGTTCACCTTATTACACAATCTTTAATTGAATGTTTAAATTTTAAAGAGTAACTTTATATACAAATTTACAGGCACTTATTGTTGGGAAGTAAAGGTCCCAGCTTCTTGCTGGCCCTCATCCAGGAGAGGTAGGCTGTCTCACCTCTAAGGCCTCCAACCTTTATCTCCCTGGAATGAAGGCCAAGGCACGCCATTGAGTAAGTAAAGAAAAATAAGAAAAAAAAAACACTACCATTTTTTACTTGAGTTACAGTATTGTACATTTGCTCCATATTATAAACATAAACATATGTTGCCTGATCATTGAAAATGTTTTTTTTTAATTATAACAAGAAATAGCACTCACAAAATAACACCATATATTTAGCCTGTAGTATTGTAGAACTTATTTGTGCATTTTTTTACTTATTCAATTAATTTATTCTATTTTTCAGATTTATCTCCTGGTCCTTTACCATGAACAAGCAGAGGTGCTAGTATTGATGGTGTTTCTCTCAATGGTAAATAACTAAGCCACTTGTTCCATGCTAACATGTATTCAATTATACATACACTACATATATGTATGTGCCATGTTTTTCAAGTGTACATTTATTCAGTCAACTAATATGGTAATTAAATGCCTTTTATTTGTACATTAGCCCTGCAGGCACCACCACCACCAGCCCCCCAGCTTGCAGCAGCACCATCACCACCACCAGCACCCATGCAGGCACTACCACCACCACCACCACCAGAACCCCAGCTAGTAGCAGCACCACCACCACCACCACCAGCCTCCATGCCAGCAGCAGCACCACCATCAGCCACCTAGCCATTACTGTCACCCCTTCTGGCACCACCACTAGCCCCCCAGCCAGCAGCAGCAACAGCAGCAGCACCACGGCCAGCTCCCCCCAAAAGGCATCGTAGCCCTCCAGGTAAGTCTTTTTTATCAATACTGTATTAGTAGAAAGAAAAAAAATCACACAGTAGGATAGCAAGAATTTGAATACTGACTTATAATGTGTTAGTTTATTTTTTATTGTATGTACAAAATAATATTTCTCCAAATTTATCCTTGGTGTTCATTCAGAGTTAGACGTACTAAGATATATACTTGTCCAGCAGCAGGAGCTAACTTCTACTGTTCAGAAGCGAGTCACAGTGGTGCAGGAACATCAACACTTCAATCAGGGCTTCCTGCAGACACTGCAACAGATTGCAGCATCTCAGCAGCAAATTGCTGTTTTGCAACGGCAATCTGTTGATATACAAACAAAGGTGCTGGAACCTTTGCAGCAGCTTGCAGCAAAGCAAGTAGAATAGTTCATCTCTATTTTCCTACTAACTCACTCCTCTGATCTTGCTGACTATACAACACTTGCTTCTTTCTTTCACCCTTTTCTGTCCTCTCTCTTGACCCTGTTTGAGGACTGGTATTTTGAGTGGACTTTATCATTTGTTTTGCTTTATTTTATATTTTACCTTGAGTTACTTTATTTCTTACATTATAAAAATCAATTAAAAAAAGGATTCTCAAGTGTGTGTATGTGTGTGTGTGAGTATATGTATAATATATATATATATATTTTTTTTTGTGTGTGTGTGTGTGTGTGTGTGTGTGTGTGTGTGTGTGTGTGTGTGTGTGTGTGGAGGGCGGGGAAGGGTGCAAGTAAACTATATATATTATTTTTTTTATTACTTGTGATACTAAAGGCAATTTTTTAATGGGATATTTTTTTACTACTTGTAATACAAAAGGCAATTTCTTTATATTCTTTTTTTTTGGGGGAAGGTTGCTAGTAAACTATATATAATTTTTTACTGCTTGTGATACCAAAGGCAATTTTTAAAGGAATATCTTTTTACTACTTGTAATACAAAAGGCAATTTTTTTTAAGGAAATAAATACACAGGATATTTTAAACTAATTGTTTTTCATCCTTAATATTGATAAGTATTCCATTTTTATAAAGTTTCAAGCATGCATAGAATAAAAAAAAAAATCATTTTTGAGTCATTACAGGTTTACTAAGCAAAACCAATCTCTCTTATTGTATTGCTGGTAGAAATTTTATATAATTTCCTGCTGTAGTACCCTGCCTGGAGTTTGCTGACCTCTCTGCATGGAGGCTTGCTGCTCATCAGCCTGTGGCATCTCTTCATTCAGAAGGGGTGGAAGCTGAAAATCATTAAACAGACTTTTGTGTGGGGATAACACGTCTATGGGTTGGAAGTTCATATTATACCAGATGAACAGCCATGTAATTTGATATTTAGCACTCTGAGATTTCAAAACTAGCCCAAACCCTAATGACTTTTGAGACATTGTTGTCTGTAAAAACATTTGTCTATTTCCATTAACTCAGTACACATAATGGAACATTCATGAATAGACTTTGCTAAATTTAAGAAGTACACACATCTGCAGGAACAGGGATGCCATGCTTCATGCAGCGATTGTGAAGAAGAATTATTCCTGCACACTTCAAAGGTGTGTATTGGAGTGCACCTCCAGAAGAATGCAGACACCTATGGAAATAAGATTTTATACTAGAAGAAAAGATTCCATGTTTACAATAAAAAATATACATATGCACAGTAATTTCTGTATTATAAAATAAACGTTTATACTATTCTAAGGTCTTCAACGGCAAGCTTTACTCTGGATGCTACTAGGGAGAAATGTTATTCTCATTACCTGAAGCAACTCTTGAGTATGCCAATTGTCTGCATCACAATCACTCTTGTTTTGGAGAGCCTTGTTATATTTTTGCTCTGCCTGGGTGTGTGGGTCACTCACAGGCACCATGAGGTGACGCTCAAGGGGGTACCCACTATCACCTGCAATTATAAGATAACACTTCAGGATGTTTATGATTAAAATATGTAGTAGGTCTGCTTGGTGTGATGGAAATATGAAGTTACTCACTAGTAGTTGATATACAAATGTGAAAAAAAACAATAGTATAGCAAGGTGATGAGTGGTCTGGCTATTACCACATGTCACATATGGGTTACAAATATTCATAGGCCTTTATACATATTAAGGGTAGGTACAGTACTCACCAACAAGCAAATAATCCCCGAACTCTCCACTGTCAGAGTTCCTTCAGGTCACTGTTGCTCCACACGAAAGAATAGTGTGTAGCACCTAGAAAGAAATGCATACATAGAGAAGTATGTATATACAAAAGTTTGTCAAGGAGGAATATGACATACCTCAAACTGTTATTTTATATCTATCCTGAAGGCTTTTCATGCTGCAATTACATAAAAAATGGCTGTTGTTGGTATGATGGTAGCCTGCTGGGTGGTATCTTCTCTGCTGAGCTAGGGCACAGTGTGCAAATGTGAATGAGAGAAACTATTAGATGTACAAAATATTGCAGTTTTTTTATTGCTTGATTTTGTTTGTCCTGTACATGAGTTAATGCCAATCCAAAAGCCTGCTATCTCTACTGGAGCAATGCTGAGCCACCTGTAGCATCAAGAACAAGACTTGGGCCTACATGAATGCTCGTGTAGATATTTTAGGTGAACAGGAGTATAAGGAATTATTTCTTCCCGCTCAAGAAAAACTAGTCAATTATTCCCCACTTGTCATTTTATTTCACGTGAAATATGTAGTTGCTGGCACTTGCCGCCATAATACATTAAATTTAAAGGAAGAGAGAGAGAGAGAGAGAGAGAGAGAGAGAGAGAGAGAGAGAGAGAGAGAGAGAGAGAGAGAGAGAGAGTCATATTGCTTCATTATACGGTCAAGGATTTCGCAAATAAACACCACTAATAAAGAGATAGAATATTCCTTTTAATTACATATGGACGAGGCACTGTGCATTGTGATGATCTCAGGGCAAAGACAACTGTTGCCTTTCCCCTGTGCCGCGGCAGACCTGAATGCCTGATGGCTCTTCTATTTGGCTCTTCTATTTGAGGCGAGGGAAGGTGAAACATTTAGCGCTGCGTAGGAATGAGTCAGGAAAATAAAACTGTGGGATCCGTGTTGTCAAACGTGCCGTGTCTATTTTTGAAAGGACACATAGATAATTGAGCTCCTATTCAGAAACTTGTTGCTTTTTCACCATCACTATTTTCAATGGCCACAGGATTGATTGGACAGGTTTTCAAGTCTCTTTCGTGTAATAATATTGGAAAAATCTTGTTCATCTGTCACGAAAAGAGTAGAAACATTTTTTATCTCTACAGTACTGTGACATATTTTTACCACGAGTTTTGAGTGAGTAATTAAACGATTTTATTGATATTTGGGCAGGGTGTATGGAGGTCAGAAGATTAATGGCCAGAATCTGTACTATTTCAATCCCTACATTAGTTTCTGAAGCTGTATAAAACGGACAAATAAAAATCAGAATAAATATAAAAATGTGTTCCAGTACTGAAGGAATTTATATTGCAGAAATCTTGTTAATTTGTCACTAGAAAAGTAGGAACTTCTTTACTTTAAAAACTCGTGGGCTTTCAAGTAGAGCCTTTAGAAAGCAGTGGAGGTGAGGAGCAGTAGTATTTAACCCCTTCAGTACTAGAACACGTTTTCACATTAATTCTGTTTCATAATATTGGCGTTTTTGTACAGCTTCAGAAACTTAGGAGGGGATTAAAATAGTGAAGACTGTGGCCATTAATCTTTCAACCTTCATAGACCCAACAAAATCGTCTAATCACAACCAAAACTCATACTAAAAAACACGTCCCTTTACTGCAGTGTTTAAGAATATGACACTTAGTATTCTCGTGCTTCCCTTTACTTCTCCAATGTCGCTAAATCATTGTTGGATTATCACAGCTCTCTTGAAGACGCCCTTGGGAGCCTCCATGACTTAAACAGTGAAGTTAAACAAGGCAAGAGGCGAGGAGTCATCAGGCCTGCCTACTCAATGCAGTCCTTGTAGAAAACTTAACCTTTTTTTTCCCAGTTTTCATACCTATACTTTCTTTTTTTTTTCTTCTTCTTTTTCTTGTTTTTGTTCTTGTTCTTTTTTGTTCTTGTTCTTGTTCTTCTTGTCCTTGTTCTTGTTCTTTTGGTTCTTGTTCTTCTTCTTGTTCTCCTTCTTGTTCTTGTTCTTGTTCTTGTTCTTGTTTTTCTTCTCCTCATCCCTATTTCGTCCACCTTTTTCAATGCAAGAGTTAATCAGTACTGTCATTCATTCATTCTTCTCTCTGGTATACTCTGGAACTTTCCTACCTGCTTCTGTATCTCCAACTTCCTATGACTTGATTTTATTTTAGAACGTTTCAAGACATCTTAGGGCTGATTCTTTCCAACCTATAAGAGAACTGGCAAATTAGTGGATTTTTTTATGATCTATATTGTTCTTGATCAGCTTTCCTCTCTTATATATATAAAAAAAAAACTTATCACATACTAATATTTGTCTATTTTTTATGTAAGAGGAAGAAGCTGGCCGAGAGTAAATGATTAAATAAATAAATAAATAAACAAACAAATAAATAAATAAATAAAAGAAATAAAAAGCCTACTAAATCTACCTTGTAACTGATTCAGCTGTAATAACCTTAATGGAAAGTTTATGTTGTTTTTACCTGTCACTCTATTTAAGAAGCAGTTTTTCTTTAATCGTGTTGAAAGGAAAGGCGTTGAAATGTGTGTGTGTGTGTGTG
>CM035196.1:8865505-8869709 GCA_020233015.1 Callinectes sapidus | reverse complement strand
TCGCACACGCCCCTCTCTCTCTCTCTCTCTCTCTCTCTCTCTCTCTCTCTCTCTCTCTCTCTCTCTCTCTCTCTCTCTCTCTCTCTCTCTCTCTCTCATTTACTGCACTACACTCTACTTCCCACCCGCTGCACGCTTCACTCTATACAGGCAAGTGGGCATTCGGTACACACTCTGATCCCCCTTCCACCCGCAGCAGCCTCCCCTTGCTCCACTTTCACGGGATCAAACTCTGATTAAAAACTGTTCCGCTTTCACGCTCCTTTACACTCTCATCTTTGGCGCGGAGTGAGTGTGTGCAAGTGTGTGACGTGTTTAGTTAGTCTCATACCGGGGAGATAAGAAGGTGCGTGTAAAATTATTGTAAGCTTCAAGTAAACTGTATCGTAGTGGGTATATATAAATCTTTGTGAAAAAGTGTTCCGTCAGGTTGAAATGAAGCTAATATTATGTGGTTATATGTAAGAGATTTCATATATTTAACAAGGTGATACGTGAAATGCAAAAAAGGAGAAGGCTTACAAACAGGGACATGAATGAGTGAAACGCAGCGTTGGGTGACACACACACACACACACACACACACACACACACACACACACACACATCTTTTACCTCTATCATAAATACAAATAACATCTAAACATTCAAATTTTTAATCAATACCAAATTTTTACACTTTTTACTGATTTACTCTCCTCCTTTTTATCATTAATTTTTTTTTTATTTTATTTTCCCTTTTACTGGCATGAAATATATTGGCTTGGGATATTTTTGAGATTTTTTATCCTCAGTCAGAGCGTGCGTTTGCTTCGACCAATGGGGTTGCACTGGCTGAACGTGAAGGGCGTGTGTGATTGGTAGGCTGGACCATTGAACCGCGTGATCTGGTCCCCTTTCCCCCCCCCTCCCCGTCCGCCTCCTCCTCCTCCCCTTCCTCTTCCTCTTCTTCTTCCTCCTCCTCCTCCTCCTTGATCTCCTGCTCCCTTCTATATGTTGCTACAAGTATTCCTTTCCTTTTTCTTTTTAGTAAATATATATATTCTTTTAAGTTCTGATATAATACGATAAATTATATTATTTCTTTTTCTTTTGTTAATCTCACTGCTATTACAACTACTACTGCTACTGCTACTACAAGACCTACTTCTACTGTAGCTACTATTAGAGTTACTACTACTACCACCACCAAGAGTCAAAACAATCACTCCATTCTCTTTAGGTTTAGTCTGAGATGATTAGGGTGCACGGTACTGTTTACAATGGTATACAATAATGTTCATGATGTCCATTCACATTGGAGGTGCACGTGTATGCTGATGGTGGAAGGTACGGCATTCATTTTTAAATACTATATAGTTAACATCAAATTCCACAAAAGTGTAGCGCAAAGCGAGGGTGTTATGACTTCCCATTAGCAGGATCGAGAACGCAATTAGACACGTTCATTGCGTTAATGGAGTCTCTTCAAATGGATCGTTAATAACTCCTTCTGTGGGCAGCGATGCGGCAGGAAAGGTTGGGAGTGTCTGAGTGATGCGTACGATGATCAAGGTTATATTTCTTTCATTAACATATAGCTCTCATTTTTTTTCCTCAATACAGAGTCATAAGTTCCCGTAAATCGTGTGGTGATGGCATATACGAGGTGGTGACAGTATGAGATGTTGAGGTGGAGGTAAAATGTGGTGAGGGGAAATGGAAAGCTTTATGAGTCACATGCTTGAGTTACTGACTGAAATACCAGAGTACATAAATAACATGAATATCCTTCGAGGGAAAGGAGGTCGGGCGAAGCTAGAGGGAAAGGAGATGAAAATGGGGAGAAGTTTATTAGATTCAAGAATTAATGTTATGAAAACAAACGAGACGGCGGAGAGGCTGTAAACTGAAGGGGAAAGGAAACGTTGGAGTCTACAAATACTGTTGAAAGGAAGGGAATAATTGCATAGGCGTAAAAAAGGTACAAGAAAGAACTGGTTAACAAATAGAATAGTGAAGAAACGGTGTAAGCTCAGTGAACGCTTTGTTAGTACCGAGTCAATAGGGAAATACATAAAAAGATTATTTGTATGTATCAATAGGAAGGACATGTGGGTGGAGGTAATAGATGTCCCGGTGGCCTATTGTAGCTTATCTGTTCTATCTTAGCCTCCCATATACGAGAAGAGCAAAAAATAAATAAATAAATAAATAAAATAAATAAATAAAAAAAATAAAAAAATAAAAAAATAAAAAAACAGAAATAGAGAAGATAATCAGAGAGTATCTAGACAAACAAAATATGATCAACCACTCTCAACATGGATTCACAGAAGGAAAGTCGTGTATATAAACTTGTTGAGAATCTTCCGTCATGGTATTTCAGGATAGTAACTTATTCTTCTGCGCATTTAATAAAGTTTAATGCAGGGAGAATACTTGTACAAATGGCCGTATATATTTACTGGATTAACCAAGAAATGTCTATTAAAAGTTTCTCTCCTATATCTCCCCCTCTCTTGCTTTTTTTTTTTTCAATGTTATCTCTCCCTTTGTGTTGTAAATCCATAAGGTAGGGTACTTTCTTATCTTCCTCTCCTCCTGCTCCTCCTCCTCTTTCTCCTTAAGCTATATTTCATCATAATCCAGGACTTTCCCCTAAATTTCCCTTTCTGAGACAAGGTGCACATCTCTCTCTCTCTCTCTCTCTCTCTCTCTCTCTCTCTCTCTCTCTCTCTCTCTCTCTCTCTCTCTCTCTCTCTCTCTCTCTCTCTCTCTTGTATCCTATTTTCTCCTTCTTAACCCAGGGAGAGGAAAAATCGTTCCCCTCTTCCCTTCCTCTTCACTTTCCCCACCCTATCATTGTATGTAGAACGGCTAGGGTCAAATTACAAGGTTATTCAGCAATCTGCGATCAATGCATAATTCTGTGGGTACCATTCTTCTACCTACAGAGTTAAGCAAAACACACACACACACACACACACACACACGGACAGTAAATTACATAAGTGTTTTGTGGGTAAAAGTCTGCAGTACATAGCAATTTATATTATTTGGTTATTATGAGGTGAGGAAATATGTTTTTTTTTTTTTTTTTGGTTGTTGTTGTACCAGTAATTTTTTTCTTGAATTTTATTGGTGGTGTTGATGGTGGTGGTGGTAGTGGTATTTTCAGTTGAGTATTCTGTTACTTCCACTACTACTACTACTACTACTACTACTACTACTACTACTACTACTACTACTACTACTACCACTACAACAAGCAATGCCAATACCATCTCGAAAGAAACATAGCAAAAATCAAAGTACAACATCAACCACCACCACCACCACCACCACCACCACCACCACCACCATCACATCAGGTAATTGGTGCAGATTCGGTGATGTGTTTGTGATGATGTAACAAACACTGCCTGACGTCACACTCCCTTCAGAGGACCACACGCCCCTGACATCCGACACGATACCCCCTTCGCCAGCATAATTAGGCTCCACTGAGACAGGGAACGAGAGAAAGGAAGGCTGCGGGGAGGAAGAATGAAAATGGAAGGAAGGGAAGCAGGGTAAGAAAAGGGAAAAGGAGAAAAGTAAAAGATTGTGGAAAAAAAGGGAACAGATGAGGAAAATAAGGAAGAGACACGAAGAGTAGGTAAAAAAAGGGTAAATTGATGGAAATGTAGGTGATTGCAAAAGCTGAAGTAGAAGACAAGAAGGAAATTAAAGAGAACGAAACAAAAAAAGGAGAAAGAAGTGATAATAAAAAGTTAAACAAAACAAAGAAGGAGAAAAAACAAAATGAAATCGGAAGAAAAAATTGAGATGGAAGATTAGCTTGTTACCAGTGAAAGGGCAAAGGTTGTGGATAGGAGACCAAGAAAGAGAAGGTGAGAGTAGAAAAAGAATATGGGGGAAGGAGGAAGACAGGGAGGGAGGAGGAGGCCATAGTAGAGGGATGTGGTAATGACGCATAGGAATATTCTTTATACAGTTGTTATGAATGGAAAAGTTGAAAAATATAGGTCGAGGTGAAGGGAAGAGCAAGATAAAAGGTTGGACGGGAAGGACTGGAGGGAGTATTGAAGATGAAGAGAAAGGTTTTGCAAAAATAGACCAAAACACATTACATAATAATAATAACAATCAGGAGGAGGAGGAGGAGGAGGAGGAAGAAGAGATGGTAGTAGTGATGATGGTGGTGGTGGTGGTTATACAA
>CM035196.1:8853005-8860505 GCA_020233015.1 Callinectes sapidus | reverse complement strand
GTTCCGGTGAAAAGTACCGGGACGCGTTTTCATATTTATTCTGCTTATCATTTGTCGATTTTATACAGGTTTAGAAACTCATTTAGGGATTAAGATAGTACAGATTCTGGCTATTAATCTTCTGTTTTCCGTAAACTTTTCCTCCTGTCAATAATATGGTCTAATCACACTTAAAACTCGTGGTAAAAAGGAAACTGCAAGACGCTATCAAGACTAAAAATCTCGATTGTATGAGAAATAACTAACTATATCCACCATCATCCACATGAATAAATTTGTCTAATCTATTAAAGCTCCAAACCTGATTACTCTCCAACCATTACCACTACCATGTACTACTATTCCTCTTCTGTTACCATCTTACCCTTTACAACACCAATACTAACATATCCTCGTACATTTCTTCCCCCTCTACTCTGCGCATAACCCTGTCTTACCCTACTATAACAGCCATGCACCCTGCCAGTATCCTCCCCTACCACTCTCACCACCACCACCACCACCACCACCACCACTGCCACAGTCAAATTCCTGCACCATTGTCTGCTCCTATGCATGTTGTACAGTGGGTGTTCTAAAACTGGCAGTGCTGTCTTGACCTAACCTTCCCCTACAGGTCAAGGTTGTCGCCAGATTTCTTGACTTGTTAGCGCCGTGTCGTGCTGGGAAGGTGACATGTCGGGCAGTTGTAGGGGGAGTCTGAAATTTCTTGCGCAAGCTGTGTTTTGTCTATAGACGCTCCGTACTGTGTTTCCTCAGGTATGATGGTCTGGGAGGAGGGGGAGGGGAGCTCTTTATCTTTGGTACCGATAAGGACGAGTGTTATTCTTTTTACAGATCACGGGACTTATCATTTCTTTTCATGGATGTTCTTTTTCTATTTACCCCTTCAGTACTGGGACACGTTTCCATATTAATTCTGCTTAGTATTTGGTGATTCTATACAGCTTCAGAAACTTATGTGGGGATTAAAATAGCGAAGACTGTGGCCATAAATCTTCTCACTTTCCAAACCCACAGACACAAAACTGGAGGTAAAAATGCGTTCCAGTACTAAAAAGGTTAACTGTTTAGGATCTTATAATGAGACTACCAACAGAATCCTGAATGCAACCTTCATGCCACCAATATTCCCAATGGAGTCTATTGATAGCATTTGGGGCAAGACGATAACGCCCTAATGAATGCAAAATTAGATACTGTAGCTTATCCCAAAATAGGATAGCGTATAACACTTTTGGTGGTATTTGTTCTTTCTTGGTGTTCCTTTGTGAATTTTAACCGGGTAATTTCAGGCAAACGAGCTCCGAGTTAAAAGTACATACCAGGGCCAATTATAAATGCCCCCACAGTGTAAATATCATTCACTACGAAAAAATAAATTGGTGTATATACGAGGGTCATCAATTTTCCAAGACCAAAACAGGGATAACTATTTACCGAAACTTTAACGTATTTGTTCTCGGCGGAAATCAAGTGTTAAGACGACTGGCAGCGGAAGAAAATGATGAAACAAAACAGACCCTAACATTTTCATGGATGGGCTGCAGCTCCACTGATCGTTAAGGGAGCCACTGTGACGTTAAATTGGGGAGGTTAGTGGGGTGGGCGGCACGGTCTTCAGGGTGGAGACGTAGGCGGGCCCTGTACGGTACCTAACGCTCATCTTTCGCTCAGAAAAAAAAGAAGGAAAAAAATTAGGAAAAATGAACTTCCAATTTTTGTCTCTAGGCCTCCCTGTCCCAACACCGATCAATACATCAATTCTCCTCTTTCCGTCCGTGTAGAGAGACAAGACGTGGCGCAGAGGTCCCGTACTTGAGCTGCGCTGGTACAGGAACGAATGGGGCAAACAGAGGCCAATGATACTCTAGCGAGGGTGAATTACGTTCGTGTACAGCAAGATAGTGTAAGGTTTAAAGCAGTACTTGTCCGAATTTCTTTCCAAGTTAGTTCGAAAAGTGAAAAAAAAAAATTAGGTTTCTGGAATAGAGTTCGAAATGTTGAAGTTGCAAGAGGGTTCGAAAAGTGATAGATAGAATTACGGTACAAAAACAACATCCACTTAACAGCAGTGAAGGGATTCTGGGAAGTCTTTCATGCTTTAGTATCATCAATGAGATTTGTAGCTATCAAGGACGATTCTATTTCGAATTCCACAGAATATCACCTTTTATTTGTCGAAGTAGAATAATTAAAGATAGTAAAGTGGATGAATAATTACTACTACTACTACTACTACTACTACTACTACTACTACTACTACTACTTAAGTTACTACTAGGAAAAAAACCTCTATGAAATATTTCAGTACCAAAATCAATGAAACTGCTGCTATGGCGCTGAGTGGGTTAATAAAGCCATTCCTATTACAAAGACTGCCAAATGTTGGCTTAGTGACTTCTTGCAGTTTCCTTATTCTCCTTATATACGCATGTCGAGAGAGAGAGAGAGAGAGAGAGAGAGAGAGAGAGAGAGAGAGAGAGAGAGAGAGAGAGAGAGAGAGAGAGAGAGAGAGAGAGAGAGAGAGAGAGAGAGAGAGAGAGAGAGAGAGAGAGAGAGAGAGAGAGAATAACGAATTACAAATGATGATGTAGGGATGACAGTGGAGATAACAAGAAGATTGATGAATACTGCTGCTGCTGCTGCTGAGACTAAGCAAAGAGACTAATGAGAAGGAGATTGAGACAGTGTAGCAGTGTTGTGCTGTGAAGTGAGGGATGAGCTATGCCAAATGAAGCAATTAGAAGCTGGCATTACGAAGCCCAAAGGAAGGGAGGAATTGTTACCTTCATCATCAAAGCCAAGATGAAAAAAACCCGGAATTAATCTTGAAACAGTTAAAGAGAAGCAAGAAGAGAAAACTGTATATAGGCTTGTGATACGGAAATATATATAAAAAAAAGTGCACGGGTCGGAGAATGCATATGGATGTATATAGTTTCTCTTTCCGAAGTGATGGTAGGAAAGATAAAGAAGGAATACGTAACTGGAATGGTATTTGTTTTTCATCAGGGCTTGTGGATGAACGACAAGCGACACTAGAACAAGCTTGTCCGTCAAAACAAATACGGATACAGGAATCAAACATAAACCAGTAAGAAGAAAGGGAGAATAGAATACATACATTTCTTTTCATATCCCATTGCGGTAAGAGAGATGAATGAAGGAAGACATCTGCTGAGATATGCATACAACAAGGCAAGAGAAATGTATATGGCAATGTCGGTTTGCAGGCAAGTGTATAGAGAATGAAAACGCAATTGGTGAAAGGAAGCAACATGCGTGGAACAAATTTAGAGTATCGGTGAAATAAAAAGAAATGAAATGCACGTGGAGAGAGGAAAGTAAAGTGAGGTTGATAAAAGACATTGGGAAGAGAGAGAAAGAGAGAGAGAGAGAGAGAGAGAGAGAGAGAGAGAGAGAGAGAGAGAGAGAGAGAGAGAGAGAGAGAGAGAGAGAGAGAGAGAGAGAGAGAGAGAGAGAGAGAGTGACTGACAAGGCGTGGGTGCGACAGATAGCCTTTGATTAATGTTCCGGAAAATTTTGTGCAAGAAAAATATGAAATTCAGATGGATTTAAAAATAAACTTGGCTGGGAACACACACACACACACACACACACACACACACACACACACACACACACACACACACACACACACACACAGAGAACATAGTTAGTTCAAGGTTACTCATTATTTTCCTTCATCAATCACTGAGCTCGTGTCTTTTCTTTTTCTTCCCATCAAAATTCTCTGCCACTTCCACGAATACAAAAAACAAGCGATGACTGTGTGTGTGTGTGTGTGTGTGTGTGTGTGTGTGTGTGTGTGTGTGTGTGTGTGTGTGTGTGTGTGTGTGTGTGTGTGTGTGTGTATTTGTCTCTTTTCGTCTTGTTTCCTCAGTATTCCTGCGGCGTGTTCCTGGAGCACAGTGGCATAATAATGATTCATGATATTGAGAAGACTAAACACTAAAATACAGACAATAAATCCACTAAAACATAAATTGACGCTGTTCTCTCCCAGGACGCCACGTGAACTTTATCCGAAGCCTTTACTTACAATGAAAAAAAAAAAAAAAAAAATCATATTAATTTTCCATACTAAAAGCGGAAGAGTATTTGGAGGATTGATGAAGACATAAAATATCATTTTCCAATCAATACGATTTGTTTTAATCAAATAAAAAGTACTCAGGATAAATGTATCTTTGAATAGAAACATGATAAAAAAAAATTCTATTTTCCATCCTTGATCCTGGAATAATACGTTTTGGTTAATGAAACTATGTAATCTCTAAAAATACATATCTATCTATAGAAATACAAATATGTTAGAAGTTAAACATAATATATGACTTTCAAAAGCCTTTTAAAAAGCTACAGAAAACCAATGACTAATGAAAGTTACAATTGACTGGTGGATGAATATGAATGCGTCATATGTGTGGGATGGCAGACATGTGGTGACAAGATGCAAGACACTGGCCACTCTCTGCCTCACCCACAACACTGCCTCGACCATTGATATAAAGTGTACATGTTACATTGCACAATATGTTTAACACTTCACCATCTCATCACTCCCTCTTAGTGCCAGACGACAGCTGTGACAACACATTCTTTATTACTGAAATATACACCTTTGTTTTTCCGGTGGGTCGTGTTTTCTTCCCAGCGCGAGAAATACCTGGGAGTGGAGTGGGTGTGGAGGAATCTCATCCTTGACATGCTCCACTTCCTCTCCGCAGTCTAACTTAGGGTGTCGCGTGGCTGTAATGAGGATGACCTTATTTAAGCTCAACTAACATCAAATTCTCCTGCTTCCTGTCATTCTTTTCATAATGACTTGTCTTCTGGGATTAAGTTGGTGAAGTTGCTGCTGCTGAGGGTTCTGTTGCTCTTGTTGTTTTCGTTGTCCTTCTAATCCTTACATCTTTTTTCTTCTTTTGTGTTCTTTTTCATTTTTCTTCAGCTTCTTTTTCTTTTACTGCCTTTTCTCTTTCTTCTTGTTCTTGTTTTCCTTTTTCGTTTCTACCACTTCTGTCCTTTTTTCTGTCTCGCCTCTTCCTTTTTTCATTCTCCTCTTCCTCGTTCTCCATCTTGCACTTGTTCTTTTCCTTGTTGCTGTTTTCCTTTCATTCGTTGTTGTTGTTATAACTTTTTTACATTTTTCTTCTTCTGTCATCGCTCTCGTTATTGTTTCGCCTCTTCCTCGTTCTGCATCATGTACTTGTTGTCTTCCTAGTTCTTGTTTTATCTTTCCAGTTTCTCCTTCTCGATATCTTTCTTTCCCCTTCCATTAGTTTACGATAACGATACCACCACCACCACCACCACCACCACCACCACCACCACCACCACCACCTCCATCACCACCACCACCACCACCACCTTCCGCGCCACACTCAGTCCTCGTCTTGCATCACATTGCCACTTCTCCCATCACTATCTCTAATTTCCTTCATTCTGCATTCTTTTCCTCCATTGGCTTCCTTTTACCACCTGTGTGAGTATGTGACGAGAGCGGTTGGCATCGATCTACTCTCTCTCTCTCTCTCTCTCTCTCTCTCTCTCTCTCTCTCTCTCTCTCTCTCTCTCTCTCTCTCTCTCTCTCTCTCTCTCTCTCTCTCTCTCTCTCATCTATTTCCATGCGCACTCCACCTTCCCCCCTCTTTCATTAATCAGATCGCGGAAATGTTTTGAGTCCACGTGATGGGGATGTATGGCAACTTTTTTCCCCAATCAGTGAAGCCAAAATTGGAGTCAGTCACATTTTCTGATGGAGGCCGAAGAGTTGATCCCTCCCTTTTACCATCCACCTCTCCCTCCCTCCCATCCTCCCTCCCCTCCCTCAGTATGCCTCCCCCTTCCTCCCTCTGCCTTACACATACTCCTTTCCCATTGCAGATGAGCATAGTCTAATTAGTTTTTCATGTTCTTACAGTCACCTCATCCCTCATAATATTACGGGCTCTATTTCTTCTCCTTCCTCCTCTTGTTCCTCTTTCCTTTACCTTACCAAAAGCTTCCCTTCACTTGATATAGACTTAACCACACATTAGATACACGTGTTGAATTTTTGACGCTAAATTTGGTGTGTGTTATTTCTTCACCGATACTGCTTTGTTCCCAATGATGAAAAATAATTAACTTTTCCGCTGCTGATGTCATTTATTGGTTTTTAAAGTCAAGGAGGAGGAGGAGGAGGAGGAGGAGGAGGAGGAGGAGGTTTGGGTGAGTGGCAGCTGGTGATGGACAGGACGAAGGAGAACAAAACGTAGCAATTTCATTTCCCACAAACCCTTTCCTCTTATTTGATGTAATTTTCCCCGTTCAATCTTGTCCTCCCTCGCACTATCACTTTTCTTTTCCTTTTTTTTTCTTTATTTATTCTGTCTCTCTTACTTCTCGCATATTCGTTCTATTTCCTCTTCTTCTTTTTATCTTTTCTTGCACTTCCAGTTCACTCACGTCCACTTTCTCGCCCCCCCCCACCCCCCTCTCTCTCTCTCTCTCTCTCTCTCTCTCTCTCTCTCTCTCTCAGCATGAGTAGGTGGAGGGAATCACTGTCGCTTCCCTCACTGTCAGTCTCCCCGAAGAGAAAGAGAGGAGGAAAGAGAACGAAAGAAGAAGAAGAAGAGGAAGAAGAAGAAGAAGAAGAAGAAAAACCCTCCCATAATGTTCCCTCCTCGCGAGCTGTTACGCAGGAGATGAAAAGTCCATCACAGTTTCCCCGCGTCCTCTTTCGCCGCTCCTCACCCCTTCCAACACCTCCCCCCCGTCCCCCCCTAGTCTGGCCAGCCTTCCCCAACCTATACCTGCCCCACCCCGCCCCACCTTCCCCTCACTCCCCTATCCTCCTCCCACACCTTCCTTCCTTCTGGTCGGCACTTGCAGCCACCAGCCCCACAACCCGCCACCCCTCCGGACTCACGCGTCAAACTAACAAGGTGAGACTCATTGCCAGTAACTTAGTTTGAGGGCACTCAGTGGGTCACTTAGGCTCCGATGCTCCGCCGCCCCACCGCCCCGCCACTCGGACTCTCTCTCTCTCTCTCTGGGCTTCTTCAGATTCACGGGTTTGTGTGTATTTGTGTGTATGTGTGTGTGTGTGTGTGTGTGTATGTGTGTGTGTGTGTGTGTGTGTGTGTTGGGTGGTAAAGGGGATGGTAGTAGGTTATTGTTATTGTTGTTGTTGTAGTTATTATTATTCTTGTTGTTGCAAGAGGAATACAAAGGAAAAGCAAACAGCAGCAGACCTATTACCCCTAATGAGGCGGTCTGCGGACTACTTAATCTGAATTGATGTTATAAAAAGGTATAGGAAAGACGAAGGATCATCCCCACCCACCACTCCCATCAGTCTTTGCCTGGTGGGAAATAAGGAAAGGAGGAGGAAGAGGAGGAGGAGGAGGAGGAGGAGGAGGAGGAGGAGGAGGAGGAGGAGGAGGAGGAGGAGGAGGGGAAACGGAAGGGGAAGAGGAAGAGGAAGAT
>CM035196.1:8815765-8827275 GCA_020233015.1 Callinectes sapidus | reverse complement strand
AGCCTGCATCTCCTCATTTTACTCCTCTCTTTTTCTCACCTCAACGTTTTATGTCCTACTCCATAAACCTTTACCTTGTGTTCCTCTTTACTCCCCCTCCTTGTCTGTTCTCACTTCAACTCACACCACAAAGCATGCATCTCATCTCTTTTCTTATCTTAAAACAAAAAAAGTTATATTCCTTAAACCTTAACCTTTCATTTCTATTTACTCTCTCAACCTTGCATTCTTTTTTTTAATTCTCCTTCTTGTCTGTTCTCACTTCAGCTCACACCACAAAACATGAATCTCCTCTCTTTTCTCACCTCAACCCAACAGTTTCCTAATCCAAAAACCTCAACTTTGCATTTCTTTTTACTCCTTTCTCTATTCTCATCTCAGCTCACACCTCAAACATGTCTTTTCTCATCTCAACCCAACAAATTCCTAATTCACAAACCTTACCCATGCATGTCTTTTTACTCTTTACTCCCCTCGCTATCTTCACCCCTTTACCTCGCCTCCTTGTCTTCCTCTCTATCCCCCACCTGTCTACCTGTGTCACCTGGCTAATGACCTTGATACTCACCCCAGCGGCAGGATAAGACGGTTCTGAAAGGTCTTGGAAAACCCCTCTGAAGGCTCGCCATTAGGGGATAGTTGCCGCTGAACCTTCGACATGGTGCTTGATACGTGTTGGTTGGCTGGCTGGTTGATTAGTTAGCTCTCTCTCTCTCTCTCTCTCTCTCTCTCTCTCTCTCTCTCTCTCTCTCTCTCTCTCTCGGACACGGTTTTAATGGTCTTTTCACCGCTTTTTTCAATCAAAAGTCTTATTATCACTCGAGTGTTCTTTGCGCCACCATTATTTTCACTATCTTGCTCGTGTGTGTGTGTGTGTGTGTGTGTGTGTGTGTGTGTGTGTGTGTGTGTGTGTGTGTGTGTGTGTGTGTGTGTGTGTGTGTGTGTGTGTGTGTGTGTGTGTATGTGTGTGCTTCACTGGTTTTGGTTACTTTTCTTCTCTTTTCGTTTTCTTTTCAGTAATTGTTATGTTTATGGTATTATAGTCTTCAATTTCTGTTAAGTCTTTGATGTAAGTGTTGTTTAATTTAATTGTTATTACTTTCTCTTTTTTATTATTATTTTTGGTCCGTTGAGTTTTCTTCTTGATCACTTTTATTTTATTTTTCGTTGAGGTAAAATCTGAGTTCTCTTTAAATCTCTGAGTTGCTCTTCAGGAAGCCATGAAATTTTTCACTCCTAACTTGATTGTCTTTCTATGTGCTCTCCTTTTTTTTTCTTTCTTTCCTTTTCTTTCCTTCACTTTATCTAACTTGTATGTTTCACGTATTTTTTTTCCTTCTTACACTTTCCTTCAATTGTCTATCTATTTCCCTTCTTCGTTTCGCCTATTTTCCTTTTCACTTCCTCTAACTTGTCCACTTTTTCTATTCTTCTCTCTTTTCTTCTCTAATTAACTTCCTTTTCCTTGTCTATCTTTTTTCAATTATATCTTCTTCACCTCTTTCCTTCTCCCTTCACTTCCTTTAATTTGTCTTACTTCCTGTTCCCTTTCACTTCGTTCCTTATAGTTCACTTCCTCTAGTAACGTATATCATGGCCTACTTTAGATGTCTCCCCTCCTCTGATTCGCCTTTAAGAGAACTAATCAAGGAGAGAAGGAGGAGACGAGACGGCGCTTTGACTACGTGACTCCAGGCACTGTCAGGCTTACTTCTCTGCCCTCACGTATTGGGTAGAATATTTTTTTGGGGGGGAGTGTATGAAAGACTCTTCCTGGTCCCTTCTTCTTCAGGTGTTGCAAGAAATACGTGGGTGTTGACTTTCTTTTCTTCCTCCTCCTCCTTCTCTTCTCCCTTCCTGGTTTTGAGTTGACGGTGGGTGTTTGTTTGTCTTTGTGTGTGTGTGTGTGTGTGTGTGTGTGTGTGTGTGTGTGTGTGTGTGTGTGTGTGTGTGTGTGTGTGTGTGTGTGTGTGTGTGTGTGTGAAGTTGTTGTTTTCACGTAGTTTTTCTCTTTGTCCTGTACCTCTTTTTCACTGTTTGTTCCTGTATTTGTTTTTTTTTTCACTGTGGTTGATTTTCTGGTTTTGACTTTTTCTCCTCTTATTTCATCACGGTGTTTTCTTATTTCCTTATTTTTTTCAATTTGACCTGATTCACTTTTTTCTCCCTTTTTTTTCCCTTTTTTTTATTATTTTCCGGTACAGATTGTATTTCTGCCCTGCATTTCACACGTCTCTAAATTTAACACGTACACGCACAAAATTTTGATTCCCTTGTCACTTATTCATTTCAGAACGTCAACCTTGCTGTCTTTTTTCCCCCTTTGTGCAAATATAAAATAAATATCCTGTTCTTTTTTTCCTTTTCTAATTTTCCAGCTCTTTGGTGAGTGCGAGAGAGAGAGAGAGAAAGAGAGTGAGAGAAAGGGAGGAAGAGATGAAAGATCCTTAATTTTCTCTTCTATTTCTCCCTCTCTCCTTTCTTGGCTGAAGGGAATATCCTGCTTCTGAAGGAGACATGGACACCTCGACGCGTCCTCTTAACCTCAATGCACAAAGGACCTCACCAGGCGGGTTAGAGAACTGAGATAGGATGGCACTCGGCTTGCAGGTGTGTGTGTGTGTGTGTGTGTGTGTGTGTGTGTGTGTGTGTGTGTGTGTGTGTGTGTGTGTGTGTGTGTATGAGTCTTTCTCTTTCTGTCTCTTTCTCTTCCTTTGTCTCTTTTGTCTCCTTCTTTCTCTATCCTTTTGTCTCTTTCTCTGTGTCTCTTCTGTTACTTTCCCTGTGTTTCTTCTGTTTCTTTATTTCTATCTTTTTGTCTTTTTTTCCTTCTGTCTCTTTCTTTCCCTGTGCCTCTTCTGTCTCTTTATATCTCTGTCTTTTTGTCTCTTTCTCTGTATCTCTTCTGTTTCTCTCTCTGTGCCTCTTCTGTCTTCCAGTTTGTTCCCCTTCTTCCTCTTCCTCACATCTGTAATAGAGAAATGAGAGTAATGATAATATTGATAAGGATGATGATGATGATAATAATGATGATGATGATGATGATGATGATGATGATGATGATGATGATGATGATGACAGGTGGTGGTGGTGGTGATGATGGTTGAAGTAATAATAACAAGAAAACTAAAAAGAACATCAAAATTTCATCACGCGTACAAGCGAGTACTATTGAAACACGTAGCATAAAAAAAAACCCATTAATGTAAAGAATACGAGTAGAATAACACACACAATATTCCTCTGTAATTTCCTTCACATCTTGCTTTACCTTGAAGTCAGATCACTGTAATCCTTTTTCTTTCTCTCTTTTTTCTCTAGTTATTTTTGTTCCTCCTCATCTCCTCTTTTTGTAATTATTCTTCGTCTTCCCTTTTCTCGTATATCACTTCTCTGTTCTTCTCCATTTCCTTTTCCTCGTCCTCTTTGTAACGTTTCCTATGTATACTTTATCCTATTTATTTTTAGTTACTATTTGTCTTCTCATCTTGTCTTCCCCTTCATCTTGAATGAGTTATTAGCTATATTCCACACACCTTTTGTATTCAGTTCTTAGTGAAATTACATAACAGAGTACGCAATAAAAATAGAGCTCCTTAACGAATAACAAGTCGTTCCCAGCTTTGACGGGATAAACATAGCAGAAGTACTAATTAATCAGTGACGTTGCTTTCAATACTGAGCCAAAAAAAGATCGAGATAGCTTATAACACACAACACATTATTATTATCATTATTATCATTATTATTATTACCACCACCACCACTACTACTTTTCAAAATCACAATAAAGATATCTTCCCTAGCCTTCTCCATTTATCTTCATTAGTTGTGTCTATTTTCATAACGAGTTCTCCCAGCATCACCTGTCTCTTTTCTCTATCTGGGAGTACCTTGGCCTGTAGAAATGCTCTGCTCTCTCACCATGGCTATTTTCTAAAGCAACAGATATGATTTGCCGTGATCTTATCAGTGTTTTTTTTGCTGCTGATGCTGTAGAAATCTTGCAAATCTCCCACCAGCGTCATAAAAAAAAACATTATTGAAACTTGCATCACTAGAGTATTGAATATAATGAATCCTAAACAGCAAAACCATAGAGTCACAAATTGATTCTCTTTCCTTTTCCCCTGCACGAGACCACCACCATTTAAATCACAACACGCCAAAATCCATGTACTGTAAATAAACAAATGAATAAACGAGTAAACAAAAACCGCTTTGAAAAAAATGAATAAAGGCAGGAATTACTCCAATTAATCCCAATCGCTTGCATGATAGCTGGGTGGCTGGGTGGCTGACTGGCTGACTGGCGGGGCAGACGTAATGGTGAGGAGAGGCGAAAAGAGGAAACCTTCATTAAAAACAGGGGAAAACTTAGCAAACTTTCAGTCATTTTGCTGACACGAGGGCCGAAGGAAGAAAGAAGAAAGACAGGAAGAAAGGTAGGGAAAGAAAAACGAAAAAGCGACTGGCGAAAGGAGAGAAGAAAGAGAAAAGTACGTAACAGTGACGGCGAGAAAATGAATGAACGAAGAAGACGAGGGACAGAAGAGACAGTCGAGGAGAGTGGCCATCACGGAGCCACTAAGGAAATTGGGGCAGGGTTTCCGGTGATTGGGGGAGTGACGGTGGGCGAATGTTGACCGTCACCTGAGGCACCACCACCTGCAGGGATGGACACGAAGAGGACAGCGGAGAAAATGAAGATGGGGAACAAAAACAGCATAGGAAAAAAAAGAAAAGAGGAGATGGGTGGAGGGAATAGCTAGAGCGTGGAGAGAAAATGGAAATGCTATACACAAGAATAAAAAGTTTGATGAAGAAATTAGGCAGAGAAGATGAAGGAGACAATGAAAAAAAACATGAAACAACATGGAAGAAGAGACAAGGGATGAAGGAAAAGAAAATGCAGAAAATAGGTATGAAAATAACGACAAAAATAACACAAAGGAAAACAATGCAAAGGAACTTGAAAAATACGAGAATCAAAGAGAAATGAGTGCAAATACAACACGGAAAAGAGAAAAGGAATGAAAGAATAAGAAATATCTATACAACAAAACAAACTAATAAAAAATGTGGGGATTGAGGAAAAAAGGGAACCGATACATAAAAAAAAGAAAATAAAGAAAAAATAAACAAGGACGAAATAACAAGGCAAAAAAAATCAAGAGAGAAGAGAAACAGAGAGTCAGGGAGGAAGAGGAAATCAGGGCCTGTAAAAAGAGAAGAGTGAGATGAGAGGAACACGGAGATCGTAAAAGAAATATATTGTAGAGTTGCAGGAGGGCGAGGAAAGAGAGAGAAAGAGTGAGAGAGCGAAAGAGAGAACAGAGGGCGAAGTAAGGCGGAGGACGGAGAGGTGGAAGAGGGAGAGGGCGGTAAGAGGAGCGGAAAGAGGGCAGGAAGAGCAGGAGGAGAGGGTACGAGGAACTGTGTGCAGGTTATATGCTCTCCTTCACCAGGTGCTTCATGCTAGAATAGTGTGGCGTTGCTGGTCAGACAGTCACACACACAGTCAGACGGTTGGGTAGTCAGTCAGGCAGTTGCCACTCACTCACAGTTCATCAATTCTACATTCAAACTGACCATTATTCTTTTCCCTTTCAGCAATTATATTCACGTTGCGCGTAATCCACCTACATCAAGCGGGGAAACACAGGGACGTTGAGGGAAAACAAATTAGACTGCACCTGATAACGTCCACACAGTAATTACACTTCAATCCCCCCCACCCCCCACCCATCCCGCGTTGGTGCAGGGACAGGCTCCGGAAACAGCTGACAATGCAAGTAATTAAGTGCCCAAACTGTTATTTTTTTTCCCATAGCCACAATACAGATGTAAGAGATAAACGTCACTGAATAGAATGGCTCCAAACAGCAGGAAGTGTTGCAAGCAGTGGCCATTGAACGCAGCCTTATTGTCACAGCAGCGCAACGGTTTCCTCTTGAGCTGTTCACGAAAACCCAGTCTATATATGAACGCAGAGAAGGCTTGCCCACACTCTAAGCTTTCGCCTACAGTAAACACCAAGCGCCCATTCAGAACAACATCGCCTTACTGTCTGTGTGTGTGTGTGTGTGTGTGTGTGTGTGTGTGTGTGTGTGTGTGTGTTTGTGTGTCTGGTATCAACACAGCTCTTGCAATGTCAGCCCCATTCAATGTTACTAAGACCCTCATTCTCGCTCTGCTTCGTGTCTGGCTCTCCTCAACATTCTTGCCCATGTCCTCCACCATATATCTTCCATCTTCACTCCCACTCCTTGTCCTCGTCCCCATCCCACAATATCGTCTATACAGCGAAGTCCTCTCTCCCCTTCTCTCCCTCTCCTCCGCCTTAACTCGACCGTCTGCACCAACACATCACCAATAACCGGCTCAGGTTTTCGTTTCCACCAGAATTCTTCGCCACTACTGGAGTATCCCTTTCCATGTAGCCTCTCACCACTGTGCCCCAACACCACCACTACACCACGGCTGCCAACACCGCAACTTTAACCCCCTTCAGTAACCAGATGTGTTTTCATATGTTTTCTGTTTAGTATTTTGTAATATTATACCGCTTCAGAAACTTATGTGGGGGAGTTTAAAATAGTGAAGACTTGTGACCTGTATAGATACTTTTTAACCCCTTCAGTATCATGACGCGTTTTCATATTTATTCTGCTTACTTTTTTTGAGGAATTTTACCGCCTCAAAAACTTATGTGGGGTTTGAAATAGTGAAGACTCTGGCCATCAATGTTCTCACCTCCATAGAACCTTCTAGATGTCAATAAAATCATCTAATCACACCAGGAACTCGTGATAAAAATGCAAACCCAGTAGTGAAGGTAAATAAAATCATCTAACAATACCCCAAACTCATAAAAAAATGCGTCCCAGTACTGAACAGATTAACATCACTACCGCACCACCAACCACCATGACCAACCACCACCACCACTTACATTACGTATAATCAACAGGTGTTTCTTTCCCTCTCGACCTTTCCCCTTTCCCTCGCTCCCTGCAGTATGGTCGACCTTATATCTCTCACTCCATTAGTTATTCCTCCCATAGTTCATTCCTCACTTTGCTTCCGGCGAGAGCGAGGGAGAGCGAGGGAGAGCGTGTGAGAGATGGTTGGATAAAATAGGGAATGAATTTGTGTTCCTTGATTCCGCTATCCTCTCTCTCTTTCTTTCTCCGTGTTCCTATTTTTGTTTATTTTTCCTTACAAAACTGATGAATAAAATAGAAATAGTATACGTAAAGGTTTATAAAAAAGCGGCTCCGGTCTTTTCCATGTTAAATCTTTCTTTTGTGCGTGTGTGGTTACTAGTTTAAATAAAAGAGAGAGAGAGAGAGAGAGAGAGAGAGAGAGAGAGAGAGAGAGAGAGAGAGAGAGAGAGAGAGAGAGAGAGAGAGAGAGAGAGAGTTTCCATTACACATTCTTATTTTCTCGACCTTGTCCTGTTCCATTCTTTGCTTTTCTCTTTCCCTTCTTTCATTTCCTCCATCCCAAATCTTTTCTTGCATCACTGTATGAACTGCCAGGGGTGATTTCCTTACTTCTGGAGGAGGAGGAGGAGGAGGAGGAGGAGGAGGAGGAGGAGGAGGAGGAATAATGTTGATTTTTCCTTTACCTCAAAAATACTTAATGAGACAGCTATGACAAAATAATTAAGCGTGATGTGTTTTCGTGGAAATTACAATGGTTTTATTTTTATTTATTTTTTTTTCTTATTTGCCTCGCCCGTGAAAGCTGCATGAATGTAAAAATGTAATAGAAATAAGTGTTAAACTGTGTGTGTGTGTGTGTGTGTGTGTGTGTGTGTGTGTGTGTGTGTGTGTGTGTGTGTGTGTGTGTGTGTGTGTGTGTTGGGGTAGTTTTGATGTAAGGACGTATGGTGAAAAAATGACAGTAAAAATGAATAATGATAATGATAACAACGATAAAAGACAAAATGAAGGAAAGAAAAAAAACATAACACGTATAGCGAAGATAACGGTAAAAGCAGTGACGTTCATGATGATGTTAATGACAGCTGGCGGTGGCAGCGATGGTAATGATAAGAATGATCACAAGCACAATTATCTAACATCACTATCTCTCCCTCTCCCTCTCTCTCTCTCTCTCTCTCTCTCTCTCTCTCTCTCTCTCTCTCTCTCTCTCTCTCTCTCTCTCTCTCTCTCTCTCTCTCTCTCTTATCTCTAATGTCCCTCTTTGCTCACTATTTTTACTTCTCTCCTCCCCCCCCCCCAACACACTTGACATGTGTGAAGGCGAAGCATAATAATTCCTGACACCCACAGCACAAGTCTAGAAAGCGTAATTGCATTTGAAAATTCTGTTGCCACATAGTTTTCCTCGACATAAAGCAGCGGACATGCATGGACGCGTGTATTAATGGACTTCCGGGTTTGACATTATGGATATTAGTTTCCTAATAGCGCGGAAACACAAGAGTCCAGGAAACAATATGATGCATTGCATATGCGGTTCCTTACCTTTTTATTAACTAATATTATTCACGACCACACGGTAATTTTTCGTGACTTGCTGGTTAAGGTCGTGCGTGTGTACGTATGTCCGTGTGTGTGTATATTTGAGCCTTAGATGTAATTAAGTATAAAAGGTATACATTCTAGTTGCCTTACGTAACCCTTCAGTTCAATGACGTGTTTCCACATTCCTTCTGGTTCCTATTGGAAAATTTTATGCAACTTCAATAACTCGTATAAGGATTAAAATACCAGACTTTGGCCATTAACTTTCTGGCAGCCATACATCTTTCCCAATGTCAATAAAAGGGATTAAAGGGTAACTACAAAGGGTGACCATAAAGATTCTTCTACTTGAATGCATTACTATAAAACAATGGAGCAAACTGTCTTATATAAACCGTTAAGGAGTCAGATGGAGTGTAACTAACTTCTAATAGCAGTCTGATTAATGTGAGTGGCAGGTGTTGAAGGGGAGACGGAGGAGATCTATACTAAAATCTCTGGAGACAAACAAGCCGCCCCACGTATTCCCAGCGCCACCAGGAGACACAGGGGCGCTACGAGGACATGTGTATCTTTACCCCATCGAAGCGGCAGGCGGGTAGGACACCAAAAACATGAACTGCAACAAGACCCTCTAAAAAAACTGCCAAGCTGAACTCTTACCAAAGTCTTGATGAGAACACTTTTTCTTGCCTTGGCACACTACCGCAACGCAGCAATTTAGATCTTTTTATCCCACGGTAATGACTCAGAGGGAGAGAGAGCGCTCGTTTATAACCGTATTGAACACGATATGACCTTATAATTCTGATGTGTTTTTTAAATGAGGCCAATTTCATTCTAATAGTAATACAAATCGCTGGTATTCCTAATGAAGACGTTATCTGGCACAACGCGTCTTTTCTAGCATATGCCGTGTAAATTCCCAAGTACTTCAGTGACGCGAGAGTCAGAAGAGGTGGAGGGGACGGGTTGGCGCGGTTCAGATAACTTACTAGTGGCGGGGAGCGAGCAGCAGTGCAAGGCGGCAGCCGATGCGGGGTGAGCGCGGGCGACCACCTGACTGACGGTATAGGAGGGCGCGGCGCCACAGGTGACTCCCTGACGCAACAGGTGGACGAGCACGCAGCTACTGACGGGCCCGTGGGGAGGCGGGGGACAGGCGGGCGGCGCTGAGAGGAGGCCGAGGGGCGATCGCTGCTCCGAGGGGAGTGAACACAGCGCTCCAGGCTCTCCCTTGTTCCTTACCGGCTCTCTCTCTCTCTCTCTCTCTCTCTCTCTCTCTCTCTCTCTCTCTCTCTCTCTCTCTCTCTCATTAAGAACGATATTGACGAACATTAAATTCTTAGTTTCAGGCAGATAACACACACACACACACACACACACACACACACACACACACACACACACACACACACACACACACACACACATTACAAAAGACTGACAATTCAAAAAAGGATGATAGAAGTTAATGCACATAAATCACAATACTCTCTAACCACATCTACAGTATTATATATATAGATGGAATTGATGAACCTTCAAAGTCCCTAATAAAAAAAAGAAAAAAAAAAACATTAAGAAGCTTCCTCTCAGTATACATGAATCGCTAATGTAATATCTGGTAATGCATTAATGTATCCTATCTTTCTTTTCCTTCTGGTATTATTGCGAGTCCCGAGGAAAAAGGCTGAAGGATTATCCCAAACCAATCCAAACGGTATCCGGGGATGAATCTGAAATTACTCCATGTAGATTTAGATGTGTGCCGATGACCGTCTCTCTCTCTCTCTCTCTCTCTCTCTCTCTCTCTCTCTCTCTCTCTCTCTCTCTCTCTCTCTCTCTCGTCTTGAATCCAGATGCGGGCAGGGTTTGGCAATACGTTTTATTGAGAGCAATGGTATTGATGTTTGGTGTGCAGTGTGCAGGTAAGGGCTGTGTGTGTGTGTGTGTGTGTGTGTGTGTGTGTGTGTGTGTGTGTGTGTGTTTTAAATATATGCCTCTCTCTCTCTCTCTCTCCGCTCTCTCTTCTCTCTCTCTCTCTCTCTCTCTCTCTCTCTCTCTCTCTCTCTCTCTCTCTCTCTCTCTCTCTCTCTCTCTCTCTCTCTCTCTCTCTCTCTCTCCCTCTCCCTCTCCCTCTCCCTCTCCCTCTCTCCCCCTCTCTCCCTCTCTCCCTCTCTCCCTGTCTCCCTCCCTCCCTCCCTCCCCTCTCCCTCTTTTGTCGTTTCATACACATAAAATTCTGATAATAATGCTTCACAAACAATTATTTCTCTTTCATTCACACTGCACTGTTTATAATGAAATTTTCCCTCTGCATTGTGCACCGGAGGAAAACAGACACACCAGATGGCAATGCGGGTCTCTTCATGAAATTACAGATTGAAAGGCTGTGATGAATATTTGATGGATAATTCTATTTTTAAAGGAGAACGAAAGGCAGCTGCTGGAAACGCTCGCTAATGTACAAATGTGGAGAGAGAGAGAGAGAGAGAGAGAGAGAGAGAGAGAGAGACTTTTACCTTTGTAGTCTGTGTAATTTGTCAAAGTATTTATTTTCTACCCATTGTATATAATGGTGAAAAGTAACCGACTCTTGTAATAAATATAGTGAGGTTATTCATTTATTTATTTATTTATTTTTCTTTCTCATACATTTTAAAGGGCAAATTAACTTACAGCATCATTTACCACATCAATAATTAATGTCCAACAGAACAACTGATTTCCTCTGTGTATTTCCCATCACGACTTTCTGCCTTTTTATTTATTATTTTTCTGTCAATGTCGGTCAGTCTGCCTGTAACTTTATGTACGAGTGTGTCTGTCTTGTCTCTCTCTCTCTCTCTGTGTATCTTTCTGTCAGCCTGTGTATCTGTATTTACGTACCTATCTGAATATATGTCTGTCTGTGTATTTGTCTGTCTTTTTCTATGTTGGCTTTTGTTTGGGTCTCTCTCTCTCTCTCTCTCTCTCTCTCTCTCTCTCTCTCTCTCTCTCTCTCCCCCT
>CM035196.1:8631888-8639388 GCA_020233015.1 Callinectes sapidus | reverse complement strand
AAATGAAAAAAATAAGAAAGACTAATAACAAAAAGTATAAATAAAATAGAAAAAGGGAAAAGAAATTAAAAAAAAAACTAACATAAAGAAAGAAAAACAAAACAAAACAAAACAAAAGATAAAGAAAAAAGAGATTAAGAAAAACACAAACCACTATTAACAAAACTTAATCCAACAAGCAGCTCAGGCATCACACCCTCATATGGCTACACTTCCTGCAATCCCCACATCCCTGACTGCTTTCATCTGCTCAAAGCCCCGCCAAGCTGCGCCTCGCCCGCCGGTCCCACCACCCACGACACACCCTGACTCATTGCTGCCCTCTTCCCGGATGCCGTCAAAACTTTAGGCGTGTCGTTAGCCAAATGCCGTCCCCCCCCTCACCATCTCCCTCTCTCTCTCCTCTCTCTCTCTCTCTCCCTCTCTCTCTCTCTCTCTGGTGGTTATTTCTCTTCAAGTCTGTCTAAAGGTCAGCCACAACCTGACATATCTGCCTTAATGATCCTTGTGCATTCAATAGTATTAAATCCAAGGCTGCCCCCCCCCCCCATCTCTCTCTCTCTCTCTCTCTCTCTCTCTCTCTCTCTCTCTCTCTCTCTCTCTCTCTCTCTCTCTCTCTCTCTCTCTCTCTCTCTCTCAAGGAAGGACACGTGGGCGGGAAAGGGTCGCGTCCTTGCTCACTAGATGCGAGGAAGGAGGTTAAGAAAAGTGATCTCGAGATTTTATAGCGTTTTATGGCTGTCATTGTTACAGTGACTACGATTATTGATGCTCCAGCTAATCCCCGCAGTTTGAGTGGCCTTCCGGTGGCTGAGAAAGTAGTGTATTGTAAGTTGTGTTAGAAAAGTTTAAAAATTTCTCAAATGGGGACTTTGTTGGGTACAATATTGAAGTTACTGGTTGGAAGGGATCAGCCCATAAAACTAGAGAGATTTAAATGGTATTCTGAAAGTCTGAATGGATAATCTTATTACCACTACTATTACTGATGCTACTACAACTACAACTACTACTACTACTACTGCTACTACTACTACTACTACTACTACTACTACTACTACTACTGCTACTACTACTACTTTCACTACCACTAATGTAGAACCAAGACAAACCCTCCCTAACCTCACAATAACTCTTTCCTGTGTGACACAAGACTAAACGAGGTCAGAGCGTCGGGACAGACAGAGACACTGACGCTGCCGCCTTGTTTTACACCTCAAGACCGCGCCCTTGTGTCCACCTCCTCCACTCCCCTCCTCCCTAGCTTCGTAACTCTTTCACTGCGGTACGAGGCAGTTAACACCAATACCAATGCATGATATCTTTATTAACATCTGCGAGAAAGGAAGGTATAAAAAAAGAATACATTAGGTAACTGTAGAGCAAGTAAAGATGTCTTAGAGTGATCAATTATTAAGGAAAGGTGGAGGAAAGAGCAGAGAAAGAGTTAAATGATATTGGTCAGGAGGGACTGCCACGAATAGGTCTAACGGGCTCTTGCAGCTTTCCTCATTTTCTTATGTTTTTATACCGGATCTTGCTTTACCGGGGCACTGGGAAGGCCTAGCGGTGCACTTCGCGGCGTGACTTGCTGCCTGATGGAAGGTTCGATGCATTGCTTTATAATACCCGTGTAGCTCTTCTGCATTCTTTCCTCATTGCTCTTTTGTCTTTCTTTTGGCTTACATAGAACTGCGGACATAGCTACGTGATGAGCTGCTGCCTTGATAGAGAGAGTATGCGGATGTCAGGACACAAGGATATTAAGATTCAAGTAGATTTGAAGGTCACTTTAGAAGCTGCGCTCGTCTGCAGCTGAGCGAGGAAGGTGCGTAGGACGGACGAGGATGAGAATGATAAAGGAAAGGAGGAGGAGGAGGAGGAGGAGGAGGAGGGAGAGGATAACCTGTGTGGGCAGTGTGTGGGACTTGGGCGGCTGAAGGAACACCAACACAGCGCAAGGCCGAGTGGATCTTGTGGTGCTTTACAAGTGTGTGGTTTTCGCATACGAGAAGGACAAGAGTGTAGGAGGAGGGCGACCGCTGGACAGACAGGCAGACGAGGAAGAGAAGCACGAGGACGGCGAAAAGGAAGACATACCACGCTGCATTCCCATAATAGGCAGAGAGGATGAGTGTTGTTTTCATAAAGGCGTCAAGTAATGCGGTAGAAGTAGCGACGAGGCTTCAAGTGGCGGAGAAGAGCCCTCGGACACAAATAGGAAGAGTGATTCTCGCACCAACAGCGTGATGTGCATTGCCAGTGGAGACCCTGAGCCACCACTCCAGCCAGGCGGAGGGGCAGCGCTGTGGTGGGTGGCTTCTTGTTGCATCTTTACCGTATTTGCACGTCACACAGGAAGTCTTTGTGCGGGTGAGGGCATGGAGGACATTGGGCTAAAGAAGAGGAGAGAGGAGAGAGTGGTGGTGGCGGTGGTGACGGCGGTGGTGGGTAAAGAGGAAAAGGGAAATGACAAGAAGAAGAAGAAGAAGAAGAAGAAGAAGAAGAAGAAGAAGAAGAAGAAGAAGAAGAAGAAGAAGAAGAAGAAGAAGAAGAAGAAGAAGAAGAAGAAGAAGATAATGATTAAAATGCAAAAGAAAAAACAAGGATAAGAACAAAAGGGAAAAAAACACACACAAAAAAAGAACTATGAAAAAAGCAAAAACAAAAAAAAACAAAAAAAATAACATTAACAACAACAAAACAACAAAGAAAAACAAAGACGACGAGTACACAAAGAAAGAAGAGCGAACAAGAACCAGAACACACACACACACACACACACACACACACACACACACACACACACACACACATAAACAAGGTCAAACTGCTATTCTTGCCTCATCTAAAGGACCGCAATGTTAAAAGAATCACCGGACTGTCATTTCCGTGAGGCGTGAAGGGATGCCCGCCAGCAGCCGCCTTGAGACACGGATAATGCGAGACTCGGCCGTTGCAGGGATTTCATAATGGCGTCGAGTTTCCCCTTCACGCGCTTATTCTCATGCGATTTAAGCCAGCGCTCCACGCGGACGACGGCTGGACTGCATTTGTCACACGGCAATGTCTGATACTTTCGAGAACTGGCTTTTTACTGAGGTCATAGGAATTACTGAGGTGGGTTTTAAGTGGTATAGAGGTTATGGGTTTCTTTATGTACTTTTATTTAAATTACAGTGTGGCTTTGTAATTGTTATAACATCTGAGGAAATGAGAAGTGTGTTGATATAATTTACAAGAGAAAAGGGCAAAATTATGATGGCTATTATACGCTCATTCTATATTCTATTTCTATATTCTCATTCTATATATTCGAAACAACAATGAAAGGCACAAATCAATATAAAATCCGTACTTCAGAAAATACAGACATCCTAGGTAGAGGAGGCCAAAAGGGGCAAACCTATTGTTATTCTGTACTGAAAAAACAACCACTGGATTTAACATGGAAAGGTCACCATGGAATATGTTTCTCAGATATACATACTTCCATAAATTACAGACAAAAAATAAAAATAAAAAAGATAGAGAAAGTGGTCACCATAATTCTGGGAGAAATTTCTAATCTAAATTCTTCTGAAGGTCAAACATTACACTGAGCTCCGTATATTTCACTGAAGGGGGAGTCCATGGTGAGGTTCCTGTACTGGTAAACATGACCTCAGCTGCCCTGCCTCGTGGTGGTGGTGGAAGAGGAAGAGGAGGAAGAGGAGGAGGAGGAGGAGGAGGAGATTGATGTGGCCTTGCTTGATGTTACCTCGCCCCGGACGAGTTTGGAAAGTGAGTAACTGTTTTATGAAAGCTCAAACTGTTTTTTATATTTTCGTGTGATGTAATGACCGTTTGCCTCTTACGTGAGGATTTGGTAAGCCTCAGTTCAGCTTATATGGTAAGAGTTGTTGTCTCGCGTTGAACATGTGTCGGTGTGTGTGCAAGCAAACTGGTACTTATTGACAATAGGAAGAAAGGCGAGTTTTTATTCAACTGCAGCCTTATTCCATTTCTTTCCCGCTTATCATGACACCGAACTCCAAATCCCAAGTGATGTTAATTTCTATCACTAAATCTGAGAGTTCACGAGCAGAGCAACGAATAGTCAGTCTTTCTAACGCCAGCTTTCAAGACATTTGTCCCTGTCTTTCGATTAACTCTTTGGAACGTTAAGTAGAGTGGAAAATTAGTAGGGGTATTATTTTCATTGTTCCCCCTTTCCCTTTGTCAGCTTCCCCCTCTTGCATAAAAGAGCTCAGTACTTAATTCTGACTGCTGACATACTCATAAAACTCTAAGGACTTTACTGAGTGTCTGTCTTTTTTTCACTTTTGGGGAAGGACCTTAATGAGTGGGGTTCTTTTTCTTTTTTTTTTGGGGGGGGAGGGAGACCTGCTTGCAGCTCTCCATCTACCTGGCTTTCTTCTAAAACATGTTAACTCAAGGTCTAAATTGCCTTCTGTGTCCTTGGTCAGCCCCGCCTCCCCTTCCGTCCCAGTGGCAAGGTTTCTTTTCTGCCCAACCGAAGTGAATGTGTCAACTTACAAGGCCAAGCAGGAGCCCCTTCCCTCCGCCAGGCCCTTGAGTGACCCCACCTGCCGCCCGCCGCTCACCTGGTCACTTCTCTGGAATGCCTTTTGGGGGTAGACTCAGTGGATGTGGTTGCGGTTGTGGTGGGGGAAGGTAGAATATTGAAGGAGAAAGGGACAAGTGGTGATGATTGTGGTGGTGGTGATGGCGATCGTGGTGATGTCGGCAATGCAGCTGCGGAGGGTAGAGATGGTGATGGTGGTGGGGGTGGTGGGGGTGGTGACGTTGACGGAAGCGGCAGTGTTGGTGATGAAGGGTCGTTGAGCGGGAAGTTTTGCGGTGGTGAGGTGGAGAGATGACTGGATTTTGTGGCATTAGAGGGGCGAGGGTGACGTAGGGGGCAGCGAGACACAGCTATAAACACAAGGTTATGGCTTAAGAGTTTTTCCGGGTAGATGAGTCAAGGATAGACCTTCAAGACGCTACTCAAACTTGAATTTTTAAATGCAGGTAACTCTCCTCCTTGCATCCACTCCACCGAATAAAAAACACCACGAAAAAAGGGGAAAAAAAGGAACTGAGTGCGTGTCTAAGTGATAATTACAAACGTTTCTCAATAAGGTTTTTCATTGGAAGGTTCAATGTTAGTTTCCTGGTACGCAGTAAATAAGATAGTTATATACTCTCACTCGGATAACAGTAACAGAGAAGATCATTTTGAAAAGAAAGAAGAAAGAAAATGAGCTGCTACTATTCAGACTTAAAGCATAGCACATACAATCACACTCATGACATAAACTTTTGTCATATCGTTTATGGAGCAAAGAGCAGCGAAAATGCCACTCAAATAATAAATGAATAAATAAATAAACAAATGAACCTACTAAAAATGTACACAATCAATCGATAATACAAAAAAATCACTCTCTTCTAGTTCAATTAATACGTTTTCTGGAGCAAAGAACAAAGAAAATACCATTCAAATGAAAAGAAAAAAATTCTTAAAATATCCATATATTATACACAATTACTTGAGAATAGAAAAATAAAAGAATAAATAAATAAACATATGAATAAAACAACATTCAATTTCAGTTCACAATTAGTAGACATTGTATTGCCGCATAAAAACTAACCAATCACAGCGAAAAAAATACTGAACATTAAAACCAATTATGACATGAAAGAACCAAACTGAAACCCCACACTACCATCACTCAAAAAGGTTAGTATCACAGTCTCCTATATATCTGTTAGGGAGCTTACCAATAAGGGAAGCATTAGGATTGGATAGCGTATGAGTGAAATTGGCACCATAACCTCACCAGCTCCTGTTTTGTTACACCTCTAAATGAAAAACAACCGCTGAAGTTAAGTAGTTAAATGTGGAACCTGATCACAGCTGAAATATTTTTGTGGATGACTTAGCAAATCAAAAAGAGGGCGACTATAGAATTGGCCCAAAAAATCTCTTGGGAGACTTCAATGCTAAAATCCTCCTAATGCAATACGGATAAATAAACAACACGGCATAACTTACTCCTCTAGCACGCCCCATAATGAGCACCGCAGCACCACACGAACACGATGCAGCGCTGCTAAAAAATAATTAATCAGCCAGCATACCAGTTCCACAGCACTCTCTTACCTGCATCAAGAGGTACAGGTAGGGATCAAATTAGCCCTCGAGAGGCGTCAAGGTTCGCGTGGGTCCTGCTTCACAAGACACGCGTAAACCCCCTTCCATCTTCCCTCAACGCGTAGTTGTACAAGGACGGTGCTAACTCACCTGAAACAATGGTGAAAAAGAGAAGGTCAGGTATTAGTTAATTGCCCAAAACCCGAAATTTTACCCATATAAGAGGAAAACAAAGAACAAATACATATAACTCACCATCATTTCTTTAATAAGTGGGAGAGAGAGAGAAAGAGAGACAGACAAAAACATACCAGGAAGAAAAAGAAAATAAACAAGTGTATCAAATTTATGGTTACCCTAAGTTGTCTGAGTAAAAATAAGCACCAACAATCATACAACACGTTCTCCATCCCCTCCTCTTTACCTATTACTTGGCTTAGGAAAGGAAAAAAAAAGGCTCGCAGAAAGAGAAAGAAAACAACAAACTATTTCATTTTTCAACCATACGTTCCTGAGATTAATGAGCAGGTCAAAAGTTGTGAGACACGAAGGTAAACAAGACCTATGTGCGTTGTTAAGGCAGCACTATAAAGCAATTCACGCTGCAACACACACGAGGAATCCTACCCATGCCACCTCAGACCACGCACGCTGCTTCCTTGTTAACACTCATACACGTAAACATCACTCACTCTTAACTACATCCTCGCGTCGACGGCAACTTAATACTTCATAAAATAACAAAAGAGCCAATTTATCTAACATTACAAACCATTATGAAAGAAAAATCACTTAACTCTTCAGCACAAGATCGTTTCATCATGGGAATATAACACGCAGACGGTAAGAAAGAGGCAAAAGAGCAGGAAATACTACCACTAACTCCACCAACATTCCAGCATAACACCAGGAAGGCTGCTGGCGGTGCAACATGACGTCTGTGTAGCTAGACAGAGGACACCCAGGTACTTTCTGCCACGTCACCACATGCAGGTATTTGTAAACTGAAGAGGACTTAGCATTTTGTGAATTTGATGCTACTGTCATTAAGTACTTTTGTATATTATTGATACATGTATATATTTTTTTATTTTGAAATTTGTGGGTAATTTTATGGTGATGTGATGTGGTGTGTGTGTGTGTGTGTGTGTGTGTGTGTGTGTGTGTGTGTGTGTGTGTGTGTGTGTGTGTGTGTGTGTTTTCCAGCACACGAAGGGGACCTCGATCCGGACTGGGTGGAGGTCAGAGTTCCGGGACACTTATTTGGTGCTACTTGATAAGGAGGAACAAGTGTGTGTGTGTGTGTGTGTGTGTGTGTGTGTGTGTGTGTGTGTGTG
>CM035196.1:8621888-8626888 GCA_020233015.1 Callinectes sapidus | reverse complement strand
AAATGAGGCTGAAGTAGCTATTCTTTTATTTCTTTTTATTACGAACTACAATTGATTACCTGGTTCTTCTTTATGAACAAAGTGCAAAATTATTCAACATGAGTCAGAAAAAACGGAAGTATCTATCATTCTCTTTATTTTTCTTTTTTCTGTTAGATGACTTGGAATTTTGAATACGGGTTAATGTCCTTTTTGATATCGCCTTCACTCTACAAACTTCGTGCTGACCGCAGTGTAATTAACAGTATGTATTCCCTGTAGTTTGGTCAGTTTCGGTATTTCTTTATTTTTTTCTGCTTAATTAACAACTCAGCTTCTATGTTTGCTTGGTCAAGTCCCTCTTATCGCGGCATCAAAAGACGCTGCAAAATAGGCCTGACGCATTAAAAGGGTGACTGACCTCCACACGGTCTCGCCTCGCTCTCCCACAGCGATGCCAGCCGTGCTCACGACGTGCTGACCAAACACTAATGAGCTGTGCGAGGTCCCGGTGTCTAGGCGGTCCCTTGGAGATGTCAACGGCTCTGTCAGATGGTTTATAATTATCTCTATTGAATTCACACAACGATATTCACTGATGAAGTCTAAAATAAATCCAGTTTTAAAGTGTCCCCGCTCGAGTTAACTTAAATTGAGAAACGTTATGTTAGTATGAATATAAAAAAGATACAGATCACGTTTTAGACAAAGATAAAGCCAAGAGGAAATTAACCTTCCCATATGTCAGGTAAATACCTCAGTGTGATCTTGATTACCAGTATGACCCACCAAAGAAATATATATCTGTTACGTGGGAATTAAACAAGAATTACAAACTCCCTGGGCAGATGGTGATGCCTGGTTACCAACACCTTGGGAAAATATTAACAGCTTTCATAATGTACAGTGTTAATGGAATTTCTCTCTCTCTCTCTCTCTCTCTCTCTCTCTCTCCTGACCCGCAACAGTACTGGTGTATCGCTTTCAAGGTCATCGGCCATCTAATTATCTCAGACACCAACAGGCGTTTCATGGTTTCCTTTCCTTTTTTTTTCGTCAGTGCTTTTCCGCTGGCCGGCGTGACCTACATCCTTGACACGCGAGACTTTGCAAGGTAATTTAGTGAAGTCGCACTACAGGAAAGACTCGTTCTTGGCAAGGGAGAGAAATAACCAAGCTGCTTTGAATGTTGTGAAATCCTGATCGCAGAAACGAGGCATGTGATAGCACTGTATTATTATTTTTTCTCCCACTGGGGCTTTCACCCACTAGTATGTTATGGCATTCAGTTACGCGACACTGACTTTTATCAGCTATAAAGTAATATAACGTACGCATTGTGACATCATAATCTGGAGCATATGAAAGGAAAATTAAAGTGCCAACGTCAAGAATATCCCATGGCATTGCAGAAAATACCGGCTTGGAGTCAGATACTTATGTAATGTCTCAAAGAGAATGAGATCTCATCTGCGTCATAAAAGAAGCTAAATATGAATGAGGTTACGAAGAATACTTTGCAGCCCCAGTGAGAACAAACAGTAAAGGGGGAGAGCAACGCGACACAAACAAACTCATTGAAGAGAAAGCAATGAAGTAATAAAATTCAATTAATCAATATTCAAACAATACTGTAAGTAATCATTAAAATTATCGTCAAAAGTGAACGATTCAATTAAGGACAAGGACGAATGTTGTGTGACAAGATGTAGTGTCGTTGTTTAGATCGTACATTTTACTAATAGTCTGGCTCTCCTCGTCCCTTCTCTCCTTTCCTATACCTCACTGCCCCGCTGCCCTCCCCGCCTCCTCCTCCCAAGACCCAGAGTCCCGCCACAGACCACCATCCTTCGTCAGCGCGGTCACCCAGGACATAACACAGCCTCCCCATACAAAGGATGTTTAGCCTTGTAGGAGGAGCGTTGTCCATACCAGTGTGTTGCAGCAGAGGCGTGGTTACCAGGCACCCCATCCGCCCTCTGATTGGTTCGGTCTGCTATTTCGACCTTTGGCCGACCTGGAGTTGCCGGTTGCTGTTGGTCAGTCTCTTCATTGCTTTCTGCTTATTTTGTTCCAAAAGCAGCCCCTATGGTGGGGCAATGTAAGGGAGCTAAGGCACCGCCGGTCTGACTGCAATAGAGAAGAAACTAACAAACCCACGAGCCTTTGCAGCCACGCCAGTCCCGACGCCTTCCCGCCAGGACAGGGCAGCCCCGCCTCTTTCATCGCCCCTCCCACATAATCAACTTTGATCAAGCTTGGAAACCTGGAAAAAAATGGTAATGAGACCGTTCGAGCGCCATTCCCGTGTATAAATACGTGCAAACAAAGTCAAGTGGCCAGAGTCGCTGCACTCCACCAGGTGATCACTTGTCAAGCTCTCACCTTCCCTACAACTGTTCAGGTACGTGGCTGACCTGCTCTTGGCTCCTGTCCTCGCCGACAAGACCCCACAGTGGCTCATGACTCCCGCTGAGACCCTCAAGATGTTGGTTCTTTACATAATATTGCGAGTGTTGGAATGGCCGAAGTGACAGAAAAAAAATAATGTATATAATGAGCTTGATTTTCTTGACGAATTTAAGTTTGCTATACTGAACATATGCCCGGACCAAATCAACTAAGAAACAGTCATATGTATGTACTAGAAGCGAAAGTCAGTGATTTCAACGCTGACCACAGTACCAAACAAACCTACCGCAAGACAGGCGGTGTTATCCTGCTAGCCAGGCCCGGGCACCGATCCTGCCTCCCCATTCAGTGTCTTCATATATCCATTCTTTCACCATCGCTTACTCTACATCAGATAAATTACTTTAAAAAATATCATGTATTGCATTACACAAAACTTGGTTAAAACAGTCAACAAGAGGATGGAATCGAAATACATCTAAGCACAAGGAGTAGGGTGGGAACGCGGGAGGTGGCGGGACGCTGCGGAGGTGGAGGTCACGGTGCTTCCACGCTCAGCCCCGCCTGGCGAGCGACGGTTGTGTGTGGAGTGCAATGAACTGCGTGCCTAAGAAAAAAAATATCCCTCGCCATTGTTGAACTCCCAGTATTACAGCGTGAATTGTGCAGAGATAAACAGGCCATGTTACCAATTTCTCCTCTGAGTCTTGTGTCGCACCAAACCTGCAAAGCTCCAGCTACGTAGACGCACTGAGCAACAACGTCACTACAATCACCACATCAAACCGAAACTTGACACGCCCGAGTGACTGCCTTCCTTCCTTCCTTCCTTCCTTCACTGGATTACAACACGCGTCAAGGCTCGCTGCTACACACACTCCTTGACAAAACAACATGTTCCTGGGGTGGCGTTCATAAGAATACCTTGTGCCTCCATGACGGGCCATACATGGTCTCCCCTATGGGCCGCTCAAGTTGTCATGTTTTTCGCACACTACACTACGAATGCACTGCACTGATCATTTTAGAAGCAAAAAATTTATCACGGGAAGAATAACGAGAAAAAAGGAAATCAATACGAAAATTGTCGTTTTTATGTAGGAATATTGAAATGAATAATAAATATACACGGTATATTTGAAGCATAACGAGAAAGACAAAAATATAGGTAGAAAGATGGATAAATAGAAAGACAGAGAGAGACAAATAGATAGATAGATAGATAGATAGATAGAGAGAGAGAGAGAGAGAGAGAGAGAGAGAGAGAGAGAGAGAGAGAGAGAGAGAGAGAGAGAGAGAGAGAGAGAGAGAGAGAGTCTTAAAAACTTTTCAAAATCTTATTACGAAAACTTTCCCTTCTTCACTCTAAACTTCATTTCATCACAACACGTCCGTATAAATCACTCTCAGCTATTTCTTCCCCTTTCTCTCCATTTCCAGTCTTGTTCGCTTTCTCCTTAAAACGGCGTTGATTTCCCTTCTCTATCCTCAACACATATTTTTTTCCCCACCAAAAGACGTAATTCCCTGTTCCCTTTCCTTCCTTCCCTGTTGTTGCCACACGCACCACCTTTCTTACCTGTCCTAACCTCACCTTCTCTACCTTTATATCAATTTCCTATAACAGTTTTTCCACCGATTCCCTTAACCTGACCACTCACCAATTATCTTGTTTACACGTCCTTCCCTCCGACACTCCTCCTCTCCCAGCCATGTTAGTTCTTCACTCTCCCTCTCCCTCTCTCTCTCTCTCTCTCTCTCCCTCTCTCTCTCTCTCTCTCTCTCTCTCTGTTGCTTCTCCTCCCTTCTTTCACCATTAACACCAACCCTCGCCTTCTTACCGCTATCCTCCTCCTCCTCCTCCTCCTCCTCCTCCTCCTCCTCTCATCCACCTGCTCTCCCTCCACCTGTATCCCACATTCTCGCCTGACCACTTTCCCTCTCCGTCACTCTCACTACTCACATAATGGAACAGTAAAGAAAACAAAAAAAGAACAAAAAAAAACATCACATTATGAGAAGGAAGAAGAAGAAGAAGAAGAAGAAGAAGAAGAAGAAGAAGAAGAAGAAGAAGAAGAAGAAGAAGAAAAAGAAGAAGAAGAAACGTAAAAGAAGAAGAAACGTAAAAGAAGAAGGAAAAGTAAGAGATGAAAAATGAAAGAATGAGGATGAACAGTAGGAAAAGTAAAAGAAGAAAGAGGAAAAGAAGAAAAGTGAAAGGGGAAGGAGGAGGAAGTAAAAAAAAAAGGAAAAGGAAGATGTGGAGATAGGGAGGAAGAGGAGCAGTGAAAGATGATAAGGAAGAGGAGCAGCATATTTCAAAGATGAACAGAAACATAGTAAAGCAGCAGCAGCAGCAGCAGCAGACACAGTAACAAGAAGAAAAATAGACGAATAGGACCCTAGTTTGCAAAAGCAGTACATAACCACGAGTAAGGGAAGGAGTGAATCTCGATAAGGGTACAGGGAAAGGTCCTTGTTACACCTGGAATCTTGCCAGACACCCACTTACCTTTCTCTCCCTCTCTCCCTCCTTCCCTGACCCTTCGTCCTTTCGTCCCCCTCCCAGCTCTCCCTCCCTGTTCTGTGGTTCATCTCTCGCTTCCACA
>CM035196.1:8578477-8589222 GCA_020233015.1 Callinectes sapidus | reverse complement strand
GTGTGTGCGTGTGTGTGTGTGTGTGTGAAGGAAGGGGGTTGGTGGTGGCGAGGGAGGTTCTGCTTGGACACACACACACACACACACACACACACACACACATACACACACACACACACACACACACACACACACACACACGTTACACTCCCCAACCCAAGTCCTGCTGAGAAGGTAAACACAAGGTACAGGAGAGAATATCATAACCTGAGGTGTCATCATGTCCACCACCACCACTACCACCACCACCAAGAGCCCCTCACCCCAGACACCAAGACGCGACACAACACGCTCTCTTATTGGCCATTCCTTACAGGTTATACGTAATCGTCCCTCCTATTGGCTGATGAGTTCACCACGATGACATATGAAGGTCGGTGATGCGCAGTGCTGAACGTGACGACAGAAAGACGCGCATGGGACCCTCAAAAAAAGACCCACAGAATAAGGAGGGATCTGATACCATCTTTATTACCCCACCGCAAGGCATGGAATGGTATTGGATAGGGTTAAATAGGGTTAAATAGATTCTATGTTGGCGAGACGTGGCAAGGATCAAGACGAGGCTATCCATCAAAGAGTGACAACTTAGGTGACCGGTGGTGGTGCTCCCCCCCCCACTCTCTCCCTCTCCCTCTCTCTCTCTCTCCACCCAGCCAGCCAGCCAGCCAGCCAAGCCACCTCTCCCTGTCGTCCTTCTGCTGCTGCTGCCCACCTCACCTCACCCTCACCCTCACCCTCACCTCGCCTCGTCTCGCCTCGCCTCGCCTCGCCAACGCTACTCATTTACTCGAGATCTCAAGGCAAAAACAAAGGACCTGGGAGGGAAGGACTGAAGGATTTGTGATTTGTGGGATGCGCAGTAGGATTCTTAAACATCGGTGAGGGTTATGCAGAAGGACACGCACAGGCACACACACACACGCACGCACGCACACACACACACACACACACACACACACACACACACACACACACACACACACACACACACACACACACACACACACACACACACACATACAATTAGTTAAGAAAGAAAGGCAGGAAACAAAATAATCTGACAACCAGAGGCGACAGGAACGAATGCACACACACACACACACACACACAGACCAGGGTGGGGGAGGGAGGGAGGGTGAGGGGAGACAGCTGCAATACAGTAAGGGTCATCTCCTCCCTTCCACTGCACTGCTCTCCACCAGTTCCCTTCCCTCGAAACAGTAATCATCACTCGTTTGCAATTGTAATCCACCTCAAGCTTTTCCCTCGACTGGAGGCGACTGGTAATTGTGGCCACCGACCTCCCATTTTCTTCCGAGTGCTCCCGTCCCACAGAAAACGCAGTGAGGGCGCCCCGCAGAGCATTGCAATGGTAAAAAAGTAAAGAATTATAAAACTACATCAAAAAATCCCCCTCAGGCTGCAGGTTATCAAAGGGAAGCAATGCTGGTGATTTCCCTGCACTCTGCCTGGCGGGGATTACAAAGGCTAAGTTAGGATTCCCCAGGATTTAATTAGAAAACAAAGTTACTAGGGACGGGAGCAGCGGAGGAGGACGGAGAGGTGATACGCTGCCACATGCAAATTCTCTTCCTTCACCTGTGATTACAAGGCCAGGTATTGGAGGAACCGAGGCTGGGAGGAGAGGAGAGGATGAGGCAAGACAGAACAGTGAGGGGGTGAACAGGATGGGAAAGTATGTATGTTTGCTGGCGAAGGGAAGGTAAGGGAAGGGAAGGGAAGGGAAGTGGAGGATAGAAGGTAAGAGTTAAGGCGAGTGGTGGAAGGTGGAGAAGGTGGAATAGCAATGGTTGTTGGTGGAAGAAGAGAAAGAGAGAGAGTATATGTTTGTTTCTAGTACTAGGAACAGAATAGGAAGAAAATTTGGGTTGAGTAAAAAGTAAAGAATTAATAAATTGAATGCAGTTGTCATTTTTTTTTTAGTATGAAAACAGAAGTGGCGAAAAAGAAACAAAAAATGAAAAAGATAAAAAAAAAATAGACTGATAGAACAAAATTACCACTACAAAATTAAAAAGAAAGATTAAAAAGAGAGAGAGAGTAGAAAGGGTAATTATGTGGGGAAAAAAGGAGCAAAGACTGAGAAGATATTAAGAAAAAAATGAAAAGACATCGTGTGTTACCAGTTAAAATGGGAAACGAGAGAGGGAAGAAATGGCGGGAGGGGAAAGTAAGGGGAGAGAGAACTGATATTTGACTATTAAGGAGAGAGAGGGAGAAGGGGAGGCGAAAGGAAAGGGGAAAATGGGAAGGTAAAAGGGAGAGGGAATGAGAGTTAAAGGGAGGGAGAGGAAAAAAAAAGGGAGAAAGTGTAGGTAGGGGAGAGATTGGTCCCCACAGTACTCTCTCTCTCTCTCTCTCTCTCTCTCTCTCTCTCTCTCCACACTAGAGATAGAAAAATACACACATGAATAAACGAAAGAATAAATAAATGAATAAACAAAAGAAAAATAGATAGAAATGAGATAGAGAGGAGGAAATGGATAATCAAGGAGAGATACATTAAAGAGAACAATTATTAGCATAGTAAGTCAATAAATAACAAACATCAATGCAATCAAGCTGAGTGAGAATTTTTGCGCCCCAGACTAATGTGCATGAAGAACGATCTCTCTCTCTCTCTCTCTCTCTCTCTCTCTCTCTCTCTCTCTCTCTCTCTCTCTCTCTCTCCTTCGCCCGTCTCACTTGTTGATAAATTTGACACAAGCAATAGCGTATCATGTCTCCGCACAAAATATTTTCCACGCTCCGCCCTGTGTGATGCTTCGTCCTTTAGCTAAACGAATTGAAATGAAGGAGAACAGTATCCCTTTACAATATTTTTTACTCTTTTTTGTCGCGTCGCCCATTGTCCTTCAGTTGTAGAGTGGTAAGCAGCAGCAGCAGCAAGAGGAGGAGGAGGAGGAGGAGGAGGAGAAGGAGGAGGAGGAGTGTAAAGTTGTGTTGGCTGACAGGTCCTGCAGAGATAACATTAGCAAGCAAGGTGAAGCAGTGAAGGGGGGGGCGGGGGGAATGTCACGCACTCCTTACTTGACACTGAGACGAGACAAGGCACTCCACAATGAAGGAACATTCCCCAGTCTCTCACCAATACATTACCTCTACAAAAAGTTTAATTCCCTCGATTTCTGCCTTACTTCCATAATTACCAACTGAAGGTACTCTGCTATGGCCGTTCCTTACCCTAAGGCTTTTGTGGTGAGCCAGTCTGTCATTTTGGGCTGTCCAAGGGCGGGGACTGTTGAGTTCTTTCTTCTTCTGGTATTTTGGTCCCGTGTCTGTTGATCTATTGGTATGTCTTTATTTATCTATTGGGATTATGTACTGTTCGATAATGCCATACAGTTTCCGATATATTTCGACCAAATTTAGTTGATGCCATTTTAGTATTATTTTGTGGTTAATTAAATTTATATATCTATGGAGGTGAACGTTGATATGTTAATCTATCAGCTTCTCTACAAGGGACCGAACACTAAAATATTTGTGCATTATTCCTTTCTTTGCAAAATAAATAAATAAAATAAATAAATCACTAAATAAATATATAATAAATCAAGAAAGAGTTTTGTCTAGTCGCTTATGAGTGCATAGTGGTAGTGGTGAACCATGAAACAGGAGAGGCTCTTAAATTTTCCAATAATCAGTTTGGAAGCCGAAAGAACCGCCACCTCAGTGAATCGTGTGGAATGTACAACTTGTTTGGCGGAGGCGTGGCGTGGCTCGCTGCCTCAGTGTGGACGGGACGTGAAGGAAGCAGAACTAGTATTAAGCACGCCAAGGTCCGCGATAAAGGTCGACTCTCGCTGACGCTGTTGTGATAGGCAGCGGTTCTTGATGGAATGTGACACTTCAGCACGGGATTTTCATGTACCGGATGTCTCGTTTGGAAATTGAATAAAGTTGCAGACACAGGCGTGCAGCGTAATCCAATCAGTGCACTCCAAAGGCATTCCCTCCGATACCTGTCCTGCCTCACCACGTGTGGATAATGGATGAACCTCAACCAGCGTGACTGGATTGAGAAACACGCTTGTCTCGAATGGGTATGGTGACTTGGGATGCTCTCTCTCTCTCTCTCTCTCTCTCTCTCTCTCTCTCTCTCTCTCTCTCTCTCTCTCTCTCAGGGTTGGGCATCATCAAAACCACCGCATTTAGGCACGTGTGTTGGTGTGGCGGGTGTGTGGCGCCTCGCTGGTGGCTCTCAGGGAACAGCAATGGTGCGCTCATTCATAAATCGGAAAACTTGACTCTCCCTAGAAAGACTGGTTTCTTGCTTCTTTTTTTTTCTTCTTCTTCTCCTTCCTCCTCCTCCTCTTCTCCGTTATATATCACTGTTACTCCACTACTGTCAGTAATCCTCCTCTTCCTTCTCCTCCTCCTCCTCCTCCTCCTCCTCCTTTATTGACTGTTGGTAAGTACATCAGACAATATACTACCAATTAGTTCAGTGTTTACAATATTCTTGACGATGTGTTTTCTTTAAGTTTTCTTCAGCCTTTCTTATCTCACTGTTATTTTCTTGTCCATATCTTATAGTCCGTGTTTTCGTTTAGCTGCGGCTCTTTTTTGGTTGGCTCCTTTTCCTCCACGAGCAGAGGCGGCAATAAATTGATCGCCTTGAAGTGGTCTCCCGCATTAATGGAGTCCCTGAGGGGAGTTGTTTTGGAATTACTCTAAATTAGATTAGAATGTCAGCAGTCCAAACACATTAGTTCACACGCAGCATATGCATCGGCCAGAATTTTCTCAAGTGTCTAAACGTAACGGGACCTCCGTGATAACCCTGGCGGCGCGGCAGCAGTGGCCCTTGGTGTGTCTGTGCAGTCTGGCCGGGAGAATTGTGTGTGTGTGTGTGTGTGTGTGTGTGTGTGTGTTTACAGAGCCCTGTCTCCAGCTGTCCTAATGATCTCGTAGTTTTCCACGTGTTTATTTGCCTCTTCAGTGCATCTGTCTGTGTGTTTGCCTGCCTGTCTGCCTGTTCGTCTCTTATAATAGCAGCGGGGGCGGCGGCGTCTCGGGTTTGGTTTGTGTGGCGGTGTTTGTCTTGATCTGTATCTCGTGTCTGCCTTCCTGTTGGTCATCGCCTTAGGGTTTTTTATTTTTGTTATCCCTACATATCTCCCCATCAGCATCACTTATCTCTCCCACGATCTGTTTACACTCCGACGCTCTTAGATTTCAGTTGCGGGTCGTGACGGGATCAGAATACCTCGTGGGCGTGAAGGAGTGAAGCTGAGACGATTGTATTCGCGGGTACGTACTGTGAGTGACGCGAGGGAAGGGTGGATGACGCGACTCACTTGCTGACATCGATCCACGAGGCATGTCATGTGTCTTGCTGTCTTCTTGTCTCTGTCGCGACGTGCAGGAGGCGACAAACAGACAAGCAGGCACACAACCACTTACTATTGAACCGTGGTGATTGATGATGTGCATGAGGAAGAGGAAAAGGAGGAGGAAGAAGAGGTGAAGGAGGATGGGGGGCTATTTCACAACGCCACACTCTTGTTCACGTGGCACTAAGAGGTTCTCGTGTGTTGATATTCCGCAGGTGATTCATAATTGAATTCCTCTCCTTTTAAAAACTTGACTTTGTTCTTGACCTTTTTTTCCGCTTTAATGCAATCAGGTCTTGTGTGTGTGTGTGTGTGTGTGTGTGTGTGTGTGTGTGTGTGTGTGTGTGTGTGTGTGTGTGTCCTAATTTACCAATGTACGATGCACTTAGTGTCGCAGAAATCTTACTCTTCATATTTGTTTATTCTCTCTTAAGTCCGTATTCTGCTCTGCCCTCTCACTGCAAAAATGTTCAAAGCCCACAAGGAAGATAAGCCGCGTTCTTAATAGTGTTTCTTCTGTTGAGTGCAAAAATCATAAATCTGTCGCTGAAACCTTAAAAAAATTCCTTTCTCACCTCCATAATCAAGTTCTTTCTTCTCTGATCCTTTCTCTTCTTTTTCTTCCTAATATACACCCTCTTTCTGTTCCATCAATCAAACCGCCTCTTTCACTCTACGCATCTCTTATCTAACGTTTATGTCACTTCCATATCTGTCTCTTTTCATTCACCTCCACTCCGTCATTCATTTCTGCCTTCCGATTCCCTTCTCTTTTCATAATCAAGTTGTTCCTCCTTGAGCAGGTTTGGCGTGTTAAGACGTCAATGGATAGACAGTAACGGGACCTTTGGTGATGAAATGGTGCCTGGCTGACCAGGGAGTGTCTGTCTGGCTCAAAAGACACATTTCCATTCCCGCTGGCGTACCCTGTCAGCTCCTGTCGATGGGGTGAAGATATTCTCCCTATAAGTTAGCTCCCCTCACCTTCTTCTCTACTTGCTTCAACGTCATTGGTTGTTTTTCGTATTCTTTCTTCTTGTGAATCTTTTTTGTTGTTGTTGTTGTTGTTTCTGTTCTTTTCCTGTTCATTCTTATGTGTCTTTTTCTTTCTCTTCGATTCGTCTTCGTCGTTCTTCTTCAGTTCTTCTCTTTCGTTGTTGTCCTTCTTTTTGTTTTCTTTGTTGTTGTTGTTGTTGTTGTTGTTGTTGTTGTTGTTGTTGTTGTTGTTGTGGTTGTTGTTGTTGTTGTTGTCGTTATTGTTGTTGTTGCTGCTGCTGCTGCAGTTGTTGTTGTAGTTTCTTTTTCAGCACCATCATTTCAATAATCTTCTTCTCTTCTGTTCTCCTCCTCCTCCTCCTCCTCCTCCTCCTCCTCCTCCCTCCTCCTCCTCCTCCACCAGCTCCTTACCCTCTCCTCAATCTCGCCACGGTTTGATAATGGCGCCGATCACTGCCATGATGGTGATGAATGAGAGCCTTATCCATCTCGTTCCTGGATGGACGGGAGGTCGCCGCTGGAGGTCCATCTCATCTCTTGGCCTCACCCACTCCACCCTCACCTTCTAATATCCCGTCCCAGCCACTCATAAGCCTGTAATCTCCCTCTGTAATCTCTCGTCTCAGCCACTCTCATCACCCTCTCGTCGCCTATCAAACAGTTAGAGTATGTTCTTGACCTTTATTTTAGTGGTGGCCTTGCCCCTCCTTCAGCGAGGCCGTGTGGGTGATCGGTAGACACTTGGTGGTGCTTGCGAGGCTGCAGGATGTTTGGGCGGGCTCGAGTGTGTCCGGATTTTTTTTGTCCTTTTTGCTTTGTTTTGCTTTTAATTTTGTATGGTTTTGTGTAGTATGTATTCCGATATCAATAATCGTTGTTTACTCCTACATAGATACACTGCCGCCTTCCAACTTGGGCGGGCTTGAGTGTGTCTAGATTCTTGTCCTTTTGCCTTGTTTTGCTTTCAGTTTTGTATAGTGTGTATTCCAATATTAATTGTCGTTTACTCTTACACAGATACACTACCGTCTTCCAACCCTGCACACTCACACCCACCACTATACCCTCACAAAAGTAGACTGCCATCTTATCTCTCTAATACTCGTAAGGTCTGCATTCTGAAACGCTCCACTCTCTCCCAAACACTATTTTCAAAGATCACAAAGACAGATAGCTGCGATCTTAAGTGTTTCCCTGTTAATAATGTGGAAATCTTGTCAGTCTGTCAATGAAACCATAAAAAACACCTTTAAAAATTCCGTGTAGCTTCAACCAGCACCTTTTGAATGTGGTGTGACGTAAAAGTGTTTCAGAATAAGGCAGCTGCTCCACGTAAACCCAAGGAACTTCTCAGGAACAAAGGGTGGACTCGTGTAAACCAATACTCCACCTCGCCGTCCTGTACACCGCTCCCCTGGGTCCCTCCTGCTTGTTGATGGGCGTGTGTACCTTGCAGTTCTCCGTCAACGCCACCAGTAAACAGAGGAGGTGGATGGTGTTGTCTTACTACTAAACCTTCGTGTCTGTGTGTGTGAGTGTGGGTGTGTGTGTTGAAAATAGAAGGAAGTAGATGACAATACATAAGTTCGTTCCCTTAACACTTTTCTTGCGATTCGGTTTGTCTTACGTATTAATAAATCACCTCTGAGATATTTCGTCTTAATGTAGCCATCTCAAAATATTCTCTTAGCTAAAGACTTTCAAATATACTCTTTTTTAATCCTCTTTTCTATCTTTCTTGTCGATGTTTGTTAAGATTTCGTTGTTTTAGGACTGTGTTATAGTGTACATTGCAGTGAAACAGTTGATAAATCGTAGCAGAATTAGGAGATTAAGTCTTTACTATTTTTTCTTCTTTTATATTCTCGTCAAGACTCTATTTTTACCCTTAGACTCGTTAACACAGCGGCATCTATTGTTGTGTCTGGGGCAGCGCGGCTTGTTATCAGTGTGGTGTTTTTGAGGCACTGCAAAGAGGGAAATTTTAATCATACTCTCGTTACGTGCAATTTTCTCGTTCTCAGCCAGTCAGCTTGAGAAGGAAGGAGGGAGGGAGGGAGGGAGGGAGGGAGGGAGGGAGGAGGAGACAGGCAGAGGGGAGGGAATGTAGTGCGGCGGGAGACAGGGAGGGAAGCTATGTAGTGGTTTCCTCGCTTCAAAAGGAAACTTGACCTGCAGCACACCATCATATTCTGAGTTTTAGTTAATTTTGCATCCTCTTGGGTACGTCTGCCGGCCTACACACACACACACACACTCTCTCTCTCTCTCTCTCTCTCTCTCTCTCTCTCTCTCTCTCTCTCTCTCTCTCTCTCTCTCTCTCTCTCTCTCTCCGCACCGTCTTATCTCTCTTTCTATCATTTTCTCTTGTCATTCTAAATACTCGCGGATTTACCTGTTTTTATTGTACCCATTGCCTCGTTGGCTATCTCGTATGTGTGTGTGTGTGTGTGTGTGTGTGTGTGTGTGTGTGTGTGTGTGTGTGTGTGTGTGTGTTTTTGCCTCTCAACCAGCATTTCTATGTGCGTGCCTCAGTCTTGCTTGAGTGACTGCATGTAGAGGCGATGTGAAAATGAAGAGAATCGAAATACGGCGGGAAATAAAAAGAGAGAGAATGAGAGTTGGCAGAATGTGGGTAAAGGCAGAGAGAGAGAGAGAGAGAGAGAGAGAGTCATGAGTGAGTAGAACACATTTGTAAACACCAGACCGTGAAGTGGATAAGGCAAGTGTAAATTGTTATTTCTTGAGGTTCTCGCTGTGGGGAGGGGGGTTGGTGATTACACTGTCAGGCGGACCGTAAACTTGGCCACAGGTTGATAATTCTGAGGCCACCACTGTTATACGAACCGCCCCTTCAGCGCTGACTACCACTGTCATCTTGTATATTACCAGCGTTGGGTGAAGGGAAATGTATCGTGTTAATTCTGCCCACCATCATCATTCCGTCTTAATTTGGGGGTTTATTTTGGTATGTAGGCCGAGATTTGTGCACATTTTACTTATATCTTTGCTTTCCTGCGAGCTGGCTAATTACTGAACATTCTGAGGGTTTTTTTTTTCATTCCTCATTGCTATCTCTGAGCATTGTACTAATTAAAAGAAATTCATAACATTTTTAATCACCCTTCATTTTTCCTCTTTCTTCTCGATATATATGGAGATTTTGTTACTTCTAGTGCTGGAACATGTTGGATATCGCAGTGAAAGAGTTCATGTCACTCCATAAATGATTTCAAGACGTTTACCCTCAAAATTTACATAACACTTTTGACTTGCTTTTGGAACGGACTCTAAGCTTTCCTTCTTACATGATCCTATTTCTTTATCAATATCTCTACGTGCGTAAGGGACCTGTAGCACGATCCCCGTACGGCTTTCATTACGCATCATTAAGCAACGCACGTCAGGAGATGGAGAGATAGTGTATAATAGCCAAACCTTAACGGGTACCAGGTGACATTGTGAGCTCATTAAAAACATGCAGCGCGGGGAAGCCAGAATGCATTATCTCAGCACGGGGAAGGAGGAGGGGGGTGGGGAGGGAGAAGGGAGCAATGAGAGCCAGACAGAGGCACAGTCAGGACGCATTGCTATCACTGTCCAAATATCAACGATGAAGACTTTAATTAATCGACGGAGTGGTGGAAAAAAAAAAAAGCTAGCCAAAAAAATAATAATGTTCTCCGCTTTCACCTTCGGGTTAAAAATTCTTCAGTGTTTGTTAGCGTGTGTTGGAGTTTTTAGGGGATGATGTTGTGCTTTACCTCCTCCTCCTCCTCCTCCTCCTCCTCCTCCTCCTCCTCCTCCTCCTCCTCCTCGAGAAGACTAAACAGCATGGAAGAATAGAGGCAGTTGATTTGTCTCCTCGCCTTTCGTGAAGTCAGACAATGACCTTGTTAGACAGAGAGAGAGAGAGAGAGAGAGAGAGAGAGAGAGAGAGAGAGAGAGAGAGAGAGAGAGAGAGAGAGAGAGAGAGAGAGAGAGAGAGAGAGAGAGAGAGAGAATGAAATTAAGTTAATGGTTCATAAAGCTCATTCTAAAAGCATCCCGTGGGCGTGATACATTATCAAGACAAGATCTACAGTTCGCATCTTTCCCGCTTAGAATATCCATCTCCTTGTTTTTTTCACCACTCCGTCCCTGAGTTTTATAGTAATGCTCTTAATAACCTCCCCGGCTTTAGTACTGAGACCTGAAGGATTTATCTGTATAGTTTAGCATAAATCTAAATGCCGTAGAAGGACAAGAACCCCGCTGAGACCTATCTGGCGTGGGCTTGGATGTCCCGGCGTGGGCGTGCACTGAGGCCCTGGGGAGGCGGTAGGGGCGGCACCAGCTTGACAATGCCGCCGCCTGTCATCGCGACGCGCCCCAGAGGCCTGTGAT
>CM035196.1:8567092-8578377 GCA_020233015.1 Callinectes sapidus | reverse complement strand
GCAATTAAGATCCAGTGACGTACGCGGGGAGTGTCTCAGCGTGAAGGCATAAGAGAGAGTGTGAGTGTGTGTGTGGGTGTGGACGTGAGGGACTTTGTATGGCAGTCTGTTGTCACACGAGTGGTTAGGTGTGAATGTATGTATGTGTGTGTGTGTGTGTGCCAGTGTTGGTGAGTGAGTGAGTGAGTCGCCAAGAGTGTCTGTGAGAGTTAGCGTGTAGGTTTCCAGGATAGGGAGGGTGGGTGTGGCCGCTGGGAATTTTTTGTTGATCTGTTACTTGCATCGTGGAAACACCCTTAGCCTCTTCAGTACTGCGACGCATTTTTATATATATTCTCCGTATCATTTGTAGATTTTATACAGCTTCAGAAACTCAGGTGCCGATTGAAATAGTACAAGCTCCGTCCATTAATCTCCTCACTTCCATATATCCTTGTTAATGTCAATGAAATCATCTAACCATATCGCAAACTCGTGGTAAAAACGTGTCCCAGTACTGAAGGGGTTAAAACACAAGTAGATTCCATTATAACCTGTTAAAACTATTTGAGATAAGACTAAGATGCGAGTATGTTTGAGACTACGGTTCTAAATCATACAAGACTCTCTCTCTCTCTCTCTCTCTCTCTCTCTCTCTCTCTCTCTCTCTCTCTCTCTCTCTCTCTCTCTCTCTCTCTCTCTCTCTCTGCTGCCGCCCTGACTCAACCAAAAATATATAAGCCGGGTAGCGAGCCATTGGTAATTTACACTCACCGCGGGACATGAGGGAGTCTTCTGCTGTCTCATGCGTTGCCCCGGGGAGGACGCAGACGGCCAGCCAGCATCGAGGTGGAGGGAGGGAGGCAAAGTACACGTTGTTAAAGTACGAACGCAGTGTCTCTTCGTTAACATTCCGGGTGTCCATCCACGAGAAAACTTGGATCATTGTTGGGTTGCCAGATTGAGGATGTAGTTTTTTGTTCGGCCATGTGTAGCTTTTGCCGCCTCTCTCTCTCTCTCTCTCTCTCTCTCTCTCTCTCTCTCTCTCTCTCTCTCTCTCTCTCTCTCTCTCTCTCTCTCTCTCTCTCTCTCTCTCTCTCTCTCTCTCTCTCTCTCTCTCTCTCTCGTTTTGGCATCTTCACCTGCTATATTAAGGCTTTATCTTGTATTCCTTCCTGTAAATAATAGTAATAATAATAAAGATTGACTAAAAGATATGACTGGCGAACCCGTACGAGAGAGAGAGAGAGAGAGAGAGAGAGAGAGAGAGAGAGAGAGAGAGAGAGAGAGAGAGAGATTGACACCCTAAAGATTGAGCCAAGTAGATCAAGCACATGCAGGTGTCTAGCTATTCCCTCACTACTGCCAATAATGTGCCTTTTTAAAGATACAATATACAACAATTGCTAAGGCGCGGACTGACAAAGACTTCAGATTTCTCAACGTATCTTTTTTTTTTCCTATTTTCTTTTAAGTGTGTCTTCTTTTCCTTCGTCAGCGTAAGATCTGTTCACAGCTGCGGCTCCTGTGGTTCTCGCTTCTCCATCTTCCTCACTGTCCGGCGTCCGTGTCCGGGAGTGTTGAGCTCTTGACAGGTGCTGGCAGTGGGTAGGGCGGCGAGGAGTGAACGTTGGCACCCACTAGTCACGCGCACACATATGTACATACACACACGCTGAGAGAGAGAGAGAGAGAGAGAGAGAGAGAGAGAGAGAGAGAGAGAGAGAGAGAGAGAGAGAGAGAGAGAATCAAGACACTTCGGAAGCTAAATAGGAAAACATTTTGAAATATTTTCCGGTATATAATATAAATTTTTAAAAGTGACATATTAAACTGATATTTTTTCATATATTTTCTACCCTTTCTCAGATTCGTTAACGCGGGACAAAAGAGAGAAAAAAAGTACAATGAGAACAACAGTTACAGTTATAAATTGTCGAGTTATAAAGGCATTATAAAGATTGCCCTGGAGGAGAGCTGTTGAATTGAGCCATCAAGGAGCACCTGCAGTCTTCCCTTACACGTGGAGGAAAGCAGATATACGTCACACTGCAGCTCGCCAGTTCATGAATCCCACCATTTTTACTTCACGCTTGAACGGAGCTAAGATTTGTATCGTAAGGTGTACTCAAGAGAGAGAGAGAGAGAGAGAGAGAGAGAGAGAGAGAGAGAGAGAGAGAGAGAGAGAGAGAGAGAGAGAGAGAGAGAGTTGAAAATAAAGCTCTTATGTTGGATCTTGTAATATATTTTGCGCATTCATCATTTACTGTCTCCGGTATCACTCTTCACAACAGAGAGGAAAACGGACATTCCTTCAATATGACGCTAACGTGGTGTGGGTGTGTGTGGGTGTATGTGGGTGAGTGGGTGGGTGGCATCACAGGAAGGGAGACTAGACAGTGTAAACAGGAGCAAATACGTGTGAGAATAGTAATCTATCAGCCTCACCAAGCTATCAACGTACGAAACCTTATTTTCCTTTTTTCTCATTTTCTGATTCACTCTTCATTCTAATCCCTCTCTACATTTTGTTTTTCATGTCTCCCTCCCTTGTCAAATTTTCTCTTGTTTTTTTTCCTTTCTCTTACTTTGGTTTTATTTAATCTCCATTTTGATGCATCACCTTCACACTTCGTTTCTCAGTATGCGATCTCATTTCTTCCTTTCATTGTGTCTTCCTCACCACGTCCCCGTTCCTATGTGGCTTCCTCCTTTCCCGTCTCTCTATCTCGCAACCCACCGCTTCCCCCATCTCTCTTCCTCCCTCTCCCTTGATTGTAAAAGGTGGCATGATATCAACATACGAAATACACATATCTACTCTCCCTTCCCGTCTAGTAAAGTGAGGCCAGACTAGCAGTAAGAAAGAAGACGACACAACCAACCACTAATGTTGTTTCAAGTAAAAATCAACAGTCACAATTCATGCGTAAAAACATGAAAACACACTATATTCCTCCCCGAAAATCGCTTAACGCCACCACGGACACGACAAACATAAAATTTAACTGACAAAGAGAACCATTCTAACATACGTGCCCCATCATTAGCGTTGAGGAAAACTTCAGAAAAATAAACTACAGTACCACACGGAGCAAATTAAAGCTTCAGGCGTGACATTACGAGGCAAAGCTGAGGAAATGTAGGTCATAAGAATAAAACAACAAACAAGATTCAGACAAACGAAAGTGATGGGAAAATGTTTATAAGGAGGACGATCTGGATGCGGTTTGCTTTCCTCCTCTGATCTAATCGCTGTTCTCTTTGCCGTGCCAGTTCGCTACAAACACAAGCAATGCAAGCAGTAGACCAATCAACATTCAATATATCAAATTCCACAGTGACCTTTTTCTCTCACTAAAGCTCCCTTCTTGTCACCCCCTTATTCTCCTTTCTATTCCCCCCTTTTCCCTATCCCAATCTATTCTTTTCATTCTGATTCTGATTCTAGAGTAAGAGAAGAAGGAGGAGAAGGACGAAGGGGAGCTGGGGGAGGGTAAACATTCAGTGACATTCGTGAGTCGATGTCCAGCAGGTGGTTGATCTTCGTCACCGATAAGGCTGACAAGATTAAGGAGACGAGGAATGATGAGAGCCCAGTTGAGATGGAGGTGATGACGTGACAAGAGTGACGAAGACAGACGAGACGATGGTGTGGAAAAAAATAGGAGTGAGAGTGGTATGAAAAGTGAGTGAGATAGAGAGGGTGTTGCAGGGAGTGTGAGAAGAGAGGCTGTGGCAATGTGTTGATTTCAAATGGGAAACAGAAAACGAAGAGAGAGAGAGAGAGAAAAAAAAAGGGGGGGAGGAGGTTATGAGTGTTTATGTATTTATTGATGATATGGACGTGAATTATTAAGATTGCCTAATATATATGAATAATTATGTGAGAAATGTAAATTGGTAGATAAGAAAGGAAGATGGTCAATAAAAGAATGGTGAAGTAGATAAAGGAAAATATATGTGGATGGAAAGATATGTTTATTTATTCATTTGTCCAGAAAAAAGTTAGATAGATAGATAAATAGATAAGCAAATAAATACACTTTTCTCTTATTTTTTCTTTTCAATAGTTTTTTTTTCTTTTTATAATTGTCATGAGCTAAGTTCGACTCTTTTCCCTCGTCCCCCACTCCCATCATAAACAACAGCGGCTACTTCCTGCCCTGCCGAACCCCATCACCTCAAACTTTCTTCCTCGTGCCTCGTGTTGTTCCCTCGCTGCAAGGGGGAAGAGTTTATAGCTAATAGTTGAGTAATAATCGGTGTAGTTAAGGATTTAATATATGATTCTTTCTCTCTCTCTCTCTCTCTCTCTCTCTCTCTCTCTCTCTCTCTCTCTCTCTCTCTCTCTCTCTCTCTCTCTCTCTCTCTCTCTCTCTCTCTCTCTCTCTCTCTCTCTCTCCAGGTTGTAATTATATTAATAGTCCGAGTAAGTAGTTTGGTAATATTATTTGTTATACGTATAATCTTCTTCCCGAACTGAGTAGTAAGAATGGTATAGAGATAGTTACGCCCTGAAAATTTCCTGACTTTATCTTTTTTTTCTCTTTTTTTTTTTCGTCCACTAACTACACTTTAATGATAGAAGATAAATGGGAATATGTATTATTTTAGTCTTCTTTTTCTCTCTTTTTTATTTTTTTTTTTTCTCCCCTTGTGCCTTTCCAGCGTGCGACACACTGACTTCAAGGCCAAAGGTTCGGCGCGTGTAATCATATAATTATATATAGAAATGTGATTCATAAATATAAAAAAAATACTGTATTGTTCTTGTTTTTACGCAGCGAAGGAACTAAACCCGACATCGCGCACCCTTCGTCTATTACTCCACGTGAAAATTTATAAAGCGATTGTTCATTAATTATATTTCCTGGTGGTGGTACTGTGGTGGTGATGGTGGTGGTGGTGGTGGTGGTGGTGGTACAGGTGGTTGCGAAGTGAAGATGTGGTAGTATTTATAGTGGTTGTTGTAGTGATGGGTGAGATGTATAGGTGTGATGATGTGGTAGTGGTGGTGATACTGTGATGGTGGTGATGGCGGTAGTAAAAGGTAGTTGAGGTGATGTGGCGGCAGATGTGTGGTTGAGGTGCTTTTGTGGTGGTAACAGTGGTGCTGGAGGCTTGGTTGTGTTGTTGAAGTGGTGTGCGGTGGTGGTGAATAGAAGTGGTGAAGTGGTGGTGTGTGTCGTGTGGTGGTGAGGTGTTGTGGTGGAGACTTGGGCATGAATGGATGGAGGGAGACGGAAGAGGACGACCAAATGTGTTCACTACTTAGTAACTTACACAGACAAGCTTAAATATTCATCAGTGGACAGATTTCATTTATTTTTTCCCCCTTGAGACGTTGATGGATATTAGTAAAGTAAAGGAGCACATAATGTCAGTGTGTGTCATATTATATTGCATCATTTTATACCACATCTTATCTTATTTTATTACATCATTATATTATACACTATATGGCGATGTAATGCTTGTCCCGCTCCGCTCTGAACCAAGAGGTGAGTGGAGAAGTTATGGCCTCGCTAGTCAAGCAGGAACGGAAGGCCAGCAATCTTGCCATCCGTTGTACCAGACACAGACAGAGAGAGAGAGAGAGAGAGAGAGACCACGCAGACCCTACCCCGCCCTCGAGGCCTAATAATGTTCACTAAACACACCAAGTATAATTACCTGTGGTTTGATGAGGGCAAATCGCGGCCGCCATACTGCACGCTCGTTAAAACTTGATTTAGGGAACACTAAGCGTGCGCAGGTGATTTCTCAGGTGAGCCAGACGCCACACGCACCGCCAACCTCCCACCTAATTGGCGCTGCGCAAACCCTCGCTCAAAAATACTCTCCCTGTCATGCGCAACGACCTAGTTTTTTGTTTTCTGCGCGGTTTATGTATACCAGTGTTTTTGTACCAATGCTTTACCTAACTGGCCAATGGAAGCGTGTGGGGTTGGTGTGGTTAATTGGATAGTAATGGTAATGTTAATAACCTAATTTAACCTAACCTAAACTAATGTAGATACTTTCTGTTCTGGTGTTCTGGTTCCATGCGCGCGCTGGTGTACGTATAGTGAAGATAAATGGAGTATCTTGTATTTACTTCCACTATCTGTCGTGTTTTCATTCAATTTTTATTTTGACCTAATATTACATTTTTTTTTTTTTTTTTTTTAGATTCTCAACATATCAAAGGACTTATGACTGAAGGAAAACAGAAAGAAAGGGTGTTGGATACTCTGACTGAGACTGTGAATGTTTGGATGTCTTTGGGTGGGTGTGAGTGTACTAAGATGCTATTTCTTCCTGGTGTCTCTTCAAGATATCATGTTGTTGTTAAAGTGGTTATGGAAGGGAGTGTCTCTTGGATGTAAGTTTACATCTGCTCTTTTTTTTTTTATATCCGTACGGATACTTATCTAAATAGTAGCTTTTTTGTAATCCAAGTTGGTCCCTAAAAGCAAAATTTGTTCCTTCGCAATATTTTAGTATAGCCTTATGTTTCCTCAATGTAAAGCAAATCTATTCAGCAAAGTTACGGCATTAAGTACTGGCTAATGATAGTTCGTGCTTAATACATTAGAGTATCGAGCTGTAAAGTGTTCGAAATATTCCGTGAAGAACGTGAAGTATGCCTCATGATACCCCTTCATTATATTGCATCAAGTCCCTAAATGTAAGACCTGAGAAGCTGCTCTTATGTAGGTTTCGTCATTCTGAAGAAAAATAGCACTAAAGTGGCGCCTTGTATGACAGGAAAGTTGAGAAAGTCTAATACTTTTAGCAGAATCTAGTCTTGCTTGTGTCGTGCCGGTCAACCATTGGTACGGTGTAGCTCACCACCACAATTTTCATGCTTGCCCTTAAGTTTAGAACCAGGAAGTGTTTTTTATTGATAAAAGATGGCAAAGGTTATGGTGGTCTGTAATAACGATCTGATGGCAGCCGCCGCTCGCCAACCTGAGGCAATAGGATCTCTCTCTTCACTTTAGTGAGTCCCGTCGCCGTTCTTAGACAGCCACTCCTGTCCGCCACTCCTTCGCTTCTCCTAAGTCGAGACATCGCCTGACTAACGCGTGCTTCAACATGCATATCACGTGTCCATTATTTCCCATCAAGCTTTTTATGCGAAGAAAATTAGCCTCTTTTTTTATTCTTTACAAATGGAGAGATCGTTCCGATTTTGCCAGGCCGGTGTCTATCAGACAGCGTCGGTATTTTCCTCCTTCAGGGCTGCTTAAAGGGCCTCATTATCCGCGCCGACTTTCTTTCTGCGCACGAATTAACCTGAGTTTATCACGCATAAACACGGCTCGCATCGACAACACACGTGGAGTTTGGCTGCCTTTAATCGATGCAAATTAGCGAGGTGTATCAGAACAAGGTGTTATCGTCCTCCTCGATCCTCTACACAGGCCCCCTTTCCCTTAAGCGATAGATTAGATAGTCTCCACTCATTCTCTTTCACTAACCACCCTAACTTGACTTCTGACCTAGAGAAGGGCGGGGCGCGCGTGGCATATCAGCTTATAGGTTTATGACCCAAATAGATGCTGGAATTCGATAAGTGACCATTGACTGGTTTGGGTGGACGTGACGCTGTCGAGGTGATGTTGCAGCCACGCGCCCGCCAAGCCTCCGCAGGACTGGCAGCAGCGGATTAAAAAAAGAACACGCACACGCACACACACACACACACACACACACACACACACACACACACACACACGCACGCACGCACACACGCACACATTTTTGGGAGGATCATTGATCATCATCACTTCAGGAGTGTTAAAAGGTGATGGTGGAAAGCAGCAGTAAAGTAATGACAGTGTTTACATGTCACTCAGTATCATCACTGAGGAGCAAAACACAAACATAATACAGTAATAAAATTGTTACACGTAATCATTACATGGTTATTATTCAGTGTGGTAATTTCTTAAAAAGATTAAATGATTTCTTTGTGAATAGATGCATTGAAGAACTGAAAGGGATTTGATTACATAAGATGATGAAACTAACTAAACTGATATTCTTTAAGATATATAAACGAAACAAAAACGAACGAAACTAAACTAAACTAAACAAAAATCCTTCTTCTGTCCAAAAATAGCGAAATCCATCGTTGGAACAAAAACAGAAAGAGGTCATCCTTTGGTTGTCAACATAAAATTCTTCCTTTGGTCAACATAAAATCCTTACTTTGGTCAACATAAAATTCTTCCTTTGGTCAACATAAAATCCTTTCTTTGGTCAACATAAAATTCTTCCTTTGGTCAACATAAAATTCTTCCTTCGGTCAACATAAAATTCTTCCTTTGTTCAACATAAAATTCTTCCTTCGATCACCAACATAAAATTCTTCCTTTGGTCAACATAAAATCCTTACTTTGGTCAACATAAAATTCTTCCTTTGTTCAACATAAAATTCTTCCTTCGATCACCAACATAAAATTCATCCTTTGGTCAACATAAAATCCTTCCTTTGGTCAACATAAAATTCTTCCTTTGGTCAACATAAAATTCTTCCTTTGGTCAACATAAAATCCTTCCTTTGGTCAACATAAAATTCTTCCTTTGGTCAACATAAAATCCTTCCTTTGGTCAACATAAAATTCATCCTTCGGTCAACATAAAATCCTTCCTTTGGTTCAATATAAAATTCATCCTTCGGTCAACATAAAATCCTTCCTTTGGTCAACATAAAATTCATCCTTCGGTCAACATAAAATCCTTCCTTTGGTTCAACATAAAATTCATCCTTCGGTCAACATAAAATCCTTCATTTGGTTCAACATAAAATTCATCCTTCGGTCAACATAAAATCCTTCCTTTGGTTCAACATAAAATTCATCATTCGGTCAACATAAAATCCTTCCTTTGGTTCAACATAAAATTCGTCCCTCGGTCAACATGAAATCCTTCCTTTGGTTCAATATAAAATTCATCATTCGGTCAACATAAAATCCTTCCTTTGGTTCAACATAATATTCGTCCCTCGGTCAACATGAAATCCTTCCTTTGGTTCAATATAAAATTCACCCTTCAGTCTACATAAACATGGAGGTCATCCTTCGGTTAACATAAAATTCATCCTTCGGTCATCAAAATAAACAGTTCTTCCTTTGGTCACAAACACAGAGGTCATCCTTTTTTCCCTAAACATAAACGGAGGTTATCCTTTCATCCTAAATAAGTGGAGGTCATCCTTTCATAGTAAATAAGAGGTCATCCTTTCATCGTAAATAAGTGGAGGTCATCCTTTCATTCTAAATAAGTGGAGGTCATCCTTACATCCTAAATAAGTGGAGGTCACTCATCCTTTGGTCAAACATAAGAGGAGGTCATACACATTCATGCTTCGGTCATCAGATGACCCCAATCACTGCCAGGGTCAAGGAGTGTCCTGCAGGGCTGCAGTCACCCTTTCCTTGCTTCCCGCCAACTGGGGGCAGCCTAGCGAAGGGAGTCTTTCCCCTCACTGGCCGCCTCGCCTAGTGTTCTTCGCATCCTGCTGTGGGGGCAGCCTAGCAGAAGGAGGAGCGCTCTCCCCCTGCCGGCCGCCTCGCCGGTGTCCTGCAGCCCTCCAGTGACGGTCTCCTTGGCCCCGCCCCACCACGCCTGGCTCCCACCGGGGCCTTGGCAGCCCCGGTGGACGCCACCCGCAGCGTCTCTTCGCTAAGCTGGGTGGTGGCCTACGCGCATCAAAGTCTAAAACAAATCTCTTTTTGTTTTACACTTGATGTTTTAATGTTGAGTGTTTGAACGTGTTGGAGGTGAAATGTGGGTAGCAGCAACTTTGAGCGGAAAACTAATCCCGTATAGCGAAGGTAACTAACTACTATAGGTACTACTTAAGGGTCTCTAAAGATGATGGAGTGTTTATCATCAGAATCAAAAGATTAGTGTAAATGCTATAATATACAGTAGAGTGTGTAAACAATGCCACAGTAACCAGTAACAAAGGTGCTTATATAGTGTAAAATAGTTTATTCTGCTCACCACTTTTCACGGTAAAGACGCTTCAAGAGGTCTGAGTAGTTGTGATGTGATATGATGTGATGTGATGTGATGTGATGTGATGTGTGTGTGTGTGTGTGTGTGTGTGTGTGTGTGTGTGTGTGTGTGTGTGTGTGTGTTCATGAATCTGTACCTGCTTTTTCTTTTAAGTTTGTAGGTAAAAAATTAGGAAAATGAGAAAGAGGGGAAAAATAGAGAAGAAAACCACACTCGTTGTCCTACCTGGTGTTGATTGATCACTCACACACCTGTTGGCTTTATTCCTGCCCTCTCGTTATCCTGGCGCACCTGTCCTGTTATGTGCAGTGGGTGGGTGGGTGGGGGGGGGTTGACCTGAGGAGGAAGGTATAGGTAAGGGAAGGAAAGGGAGAAGTGAAGGAGGAGAGGGAGGAAAAAGAGGACAAAGTGAAGGTGAAGAAGGAGGAGGAGGAAGAGTGGTAATAGAGAGATAGAGGTGTAGAATTTAAGAAGAAGGTAGAAGTAAGAGGAGGAAAGGGAGATGAGAAATAGACGAAGAAACAACAGATGGAAAACAAAAAGGGAAGAAGATAAAGTAGGAGGAAGAAGAATAGGAATAGAGAGATATAAGTGTAAATATGAGGAGGTGGAAGTAAGAGGAGGCAAGGGAGATGAGAAGTAGACGAAGAAATAACCGGAGGAGAAGAAACAGGGATATATGAAGTAAGTGAGGGAGAAGAAGTAGGAGGAAGAAAAGGAATAGAGAGATAGAGGTATAAAATTTGAGAGGAAGGTAGAATTAAGAGGAGGAAAGGGAGGTGAGAAGTAGATGAACGAAGAAGATGAGGTAGAAGGAGATGATGTTAGACAAAAATGAAAGAAAAGAATAAGGAAAAGATGGGGATGAAGATAAAGGAAAACAAAAAAATATATGAACCACATTTTGTTGAACATGAAAGAGTTTACAGTTTTCCAATAAGAAAAAGTGGAACTAAATTTTTATGCCATTCCATTTCAAGTTTTTTTTCTTTCTTTTTTTCATTTTGTCATTTAATATTTTGACATATACTAGAAAAAACAAAGGTGAACAGCAACAACAACAACAACAACAACAACAACAACAACAACAACAACAAGCAATAAAATAAGGAAAAGTCAGGAACAAAACGAAAAAAAAGTAAAGGAGAAAAAAAGAACATTTTAAGGGGAAGTGGAGGAGGAGGAGGTGAAGAAGAGAAGAAAAATTAAAGGTAAAGAGGCTGAGAGGCAGAGAAAGATTGGAGGAGGGAGGAGGAGGTGATAGAGATGAGTGATGATTGAAGGATCCA
>CM035196.1:8552949-8566992 GCA_020233015.1 Callinectes sapidus | reverse complement strand
TTCTTCAAAATGTTGTTAAAACCAATAAAAAGGTTTAAATTTTGTAGTTTATGTAACTCTAAAGAGAAAAAAATATGTAGTGTATTGGTCTTGTTTTTTAATTAAAACATGAAAATTAAAAGAAATTTATTGAAAAACTCACTTTTCAATTTAAAAACATACTTTTTTTCTAAATTTTTGAAAAAAAAAACAGTGAAAAAAGGGTCATTCATGCAGTTTTAGAAAAAAAAATATATCGTAAAATAAGGATAAAAACATAAAAATGGGTAGTTTGTGGAATTTTAAAGAAGAGAAATATTGTCGCAAAAAAGAATGTATTTTTTGGTTTTCTTCCACCAACAAATGAAAATAAGATAAAAACATTGAAAAAGTAACTTTTTAGGCAAAAATTTTGTCTTTATACGTATAAATTGCATATATTATACTTGAAAAAAAGGTTTTGTGAAAAATGCCGTTAATACTCCTAAAAACGTTGAAAAACACGTCATTTATAAAATTTTTGAAAAAAAAGTATATTATTTTAATATTCATTGTTTTTTCTTTTTTTTTCTGGAAACAATGAAATAAGCAGAAAATCATCGAATAATCTACTTTTCCGGTGATAAGGAGCTTTTTTCGTTAAATGGCACATATTCCTTTCTTATTAACATAAAAAAAGATGGTCTTTCTTAGATGAGATGTTAATCCTCCTAAAAACGCTGAAAAAGGATAATTTATGCAATTTTGAGAGAAGAAAAATGAATATCAATAAAAAGTTAATATATTTCTTGCTTTTTCTTTCATTTTCAATTAAAACATAGAAATGTAAAGAAAAAACACTGAAAAATCCTTTTTCTAAAAGAAATATTTATTTTTTTCATTGAAAAGGCTTGTATTACATTTTATGTAACATGAAAAAGGGATTTTCTTGAAAATATTGTTAAAACCAATAAAAAGGTTTAAATAGCGTAGTTTATGTAACTTTCAAGAGAAAAAAAATATATAGTGTATTAGTCTTGTTTTTAATTGAAACATGAAAAATAAAAGAAAATTACAGAAAAACTCACTTTTAGATGTAAGAACATATTTTTTTTCTAAATCTCTGAAAATCATTGAAAAAAGTGTCATTTATGCAGTTTAAGAGAAAAAATATTATCGTAGAACAAAAAAAAAATAAATAAAAATAAAATAAATAAATAAAAATGGGTAGTTTGTGCAATTTTAGAGGAAAGAAATATTGTCGCAAAAAAGAATATTTTCTTTGGTTTTCTTCCACCAACAAATGAAAATAAGACAAAAACATTGAAAAAGTCACTTTTCAGGCAAAAACTTTGTCCTTATACAAATTTCATATATTATACCTGTAAAAGCGGGTTTTATGTAAAATGCCGTTAATACTCCTAAAAACGTTGAAAAACACGTCATTTATAAAAATTTTGAGAAAAAAGTATATTTTTGCAATATACATTGTTTTTTTTTATGAAAACAAGGAAATAAGGAGAAAATCATCGAAAAATCTACTTTTCCGGTGAAATTTTTTTTTTTCGTGAAATGGCATATATTCCTTTCTTCTTTTCTAAAAAAAAAGATTGTCTTCCTTAGATGAGATGTTAGTTCTCCTAAAAACTCTGAAAAGGGGATAATTTATGCAATTTTGAGAAAAAAAAAATTGAATTGCAATGAAAAGTTGATATATATATTGATTTTTCCTTCATTTTAAATCAAAACATGGAAATATAAAGAAAAAACACAGAAAAATCCTTTTTCTTTCTTCATTGAAATGGTTTGTATAACATTTTATGTAACATTAAAAAGGGATTTTCATCAAAATAATGTTAAAACCAATAAAAAGGTTAAAATAGCGTAGTTTATATAACTTTAAAGAGAAAAAAATATATAGTGTATTGGTCTTGTTTTTAATTAAACCATAAAAATTAAAAGAAAATAATTGAAAAAACTCACTTTTCGATGTAAAAACAAACTTTATTTATAAATCTCTGAAAAACATTGAAAAAATGGTCCTTTATACAAATTGTATATATTATACTTGTAAAAGAGGGTTTTGTGTAAAATGCCGTTAATACTCCAAAAAACGTTGAAAAACACGTCATTTAATAAATTTTTGAGAGAAAAGTATATTGTCACAATATTCATTGTTTTTTATTATATTTTATGAAAACAATGAAAAAAGCAGAAAATCATCAATAAATCTACTTTTTCGGTGAAAAGGAACTTTTTTCGTGAAATGGCATATATTCCTTTCTTCTTAACTAAAAAAAAGATGGTGTTTCTTAGATGAGATGTTAATTCTCCTAAAAACGCTGCAAAGAGGATAATTTATGTTATTTTGAGAGAAAAAATTTAATTGCAATAAAAAAGTTAACATATTTCATGCTTTTTCCTTCATTTTCAATCAAAACATGTAAATGTAAAGAAAAAACACTGAAAACTCATTTTTATAAAAGAAATATATAATTTTTTCATTGAAATGGCTTGTATTACATTTTATGTAACATGAAAAAGGGATTTTCTTGAAAATGCTGTAGAAACCAGTTAAAAGGTTTAAATAGAGTAATTTATGTAACTTTAAAGAGAAAAAAACATATAGTGTATTAGTCTTGTTTTTAATTAAAACATGACAATTAAAAGAAAATCACAGAAAAACTCACTTTTGGATGTAAAAACATACTTTTTTTCTAGATATCTGAAAAAACATTGAAAAAAAGGTCATTTATGCAGTTTTAGAGAAAAAAATATAGTACAATAAGGATAAGAACATAAAAATGGGTAGTTTGTGCAATTTTAGAGAAAAGAAATATAGTCGCAAAAAATAATGTATATTTTGGTTCTCTTCCACCAACAAATGAAAATAAGATAAAAACATTGAAAAAGTCCCTTTTTAGGCAGAAATAATGTTTTTATACAAATAACATATATTATACATGTAAAAAGGTGGTTTTGTATAAAATGCCGTTAAAACTCCAAAAAACGTTGAAAAACACGTCATTTATGAAGTTTTTGAGATAAAGTATATTGCCGCAATATTCAATGTTTTTTGTTTATTTTTTATGAAAACAATGAAATAACTAGAAAATCATCGAAAAACCTACTTTTTCGGTGAAAAAGAACTTTTTTCGTGAAATGGCATATATTGCTTTCTTCTTAACTAGAAAAAGATGATCTTTCTTAGATGAGATGTTACTTCTCCTAAACACGATGAAAATGGGATAATTTATGCAATTTTAATAGAAAAAAAAATTGCAATAAAAAGTTAATATATTTCCTGCTTTTTCTTTCATTTTCAATCAAAACAGGGAAATGTAAAGAAAAAACACTGAAAAATCCTTTTTCTAAAAGAAATATATATTTTTTTCTCTGAAATGGCTTGTATTACATTTTATATAACATGAAAAAGGGATTTCCTTCAAAATGTTGTTAAAACCAATAAAAAGGTTTAAATACTGTAGTTTATGTAACTTTAAAGAAAAAAAAATACATAGTGTACTGGTCTTGTTTTTAATTAAAACATGACAATAAAAAGAAAATTTCTGAAAAACTCACTTTTGGATGTAAGAACATAATTTTTTTTTAATTTCTGAAAAACATTGAAAAAGGGTCATTTATGCAGTTTTAGAGAAAAAAATTATTATCGTTAAATAAGGATAAAAACATAAAACTGGGTAGTTTGTGCAATTCTAGAGAAAAAATATATTGTCGCAAGAAAGAATGTATTTTTCGGTTTTCTTCCACCAACAAATGAAAATAGGATAAAAACATTGAAAAGTCCCTTTTAAGGCAGAAATTTTGTTTTTATACAAATTGCATATATTATACTTGTAAAAGTGGGTTTTGTGTAAAATGTCGTCAATATTCCTAAAAACGTTGAAAACACATTTAAAATTTTTTTGAGAAAAAAGTATATTATCGCAATATTCATTGTTTTTTTTTTATGAAAACAATGAAATAAGCAGAAAATCACCAAAAAATCTACTTTTCCGGTGAAAAGGAACTTTTTTCGTGAAATGGCTCATATTCCTTTCTTCTTAACTAAGAAAAGATGGTCTTTCTTAGTAAAGTAAAAGTGGGGGGCTTACGCTGTATCAGCGCGTAGCTGCGGGCGCTCATCTCCCGTCTCCTTGGCCTTTGAGCCTGTGGTGGAATAGTCCCCTACCCCGGGACATGGGATGATATGATAATTAATGCAATTTTGAAAGAAAAAAATGAATTGCAGTAAAAAGTCAATATATTTTTTTCATTTTCCTTTATTTTCAATCAAAACATGAAAATGTATAGAAAAAACACTGAAAAATTATTTTTCTAAATTTTTTTTTTTCATTGAAATGGCTTGTATTACATTTTATGTAACATGAAAGAGATTTTCTTCATAATATTGTTAAAACCAATAAAAAGTTTTTAATAGTGTAGCTTATGTAATTTTAAAGAGAAAAAATATATAGTGTATTGGTCTTGTTTTTAATTAAAACATGACAATTAAAAGAAAATTACTGAAAACTCACTTTTGGATTTAAGGATATACTTTTTTTCTAAATCTCTAAAAAAACATTGAAAAAGGGCTCATTTAATTAAAACATGACAATTAAAAGAAAATTGCAGAAAAACTCACTTTTGGATGTAAAAACATAATTTTTTTCTAAATTTCTGAAAAAAACATTGAAAAAAGGCTAATTTAATGGGTAGATTGTGCAATTTTAGAGAAAAAAAATATTGTAGCAAAAAAGAATGTATTTTTTGGTTTTCTTCCACCAACAAATGAAAATAAGATAAAAACATCGAAAAAGTCACTTTTTAGGCAGAAATTTTGGCTTTATACAAATTGCATATATAATACTTGTAAAAGTGAGTTTTGTGTAAAATGCCGTCAATACTCCTAAAAACGTTGAAAAACACATCATTTATAAAAAGTTTGAGAAAAAAATTATATTATCGCAATACTCGTTTTTTTTTTTTTTAATGAAAACAATAAAATAAGCAGAAAATCATCGAAAAATCTACTTTTCCGGTGAAAAGCAACTTTCTTCGTGAAATGGCATATATTCCTTTCTTCTTAACTAAAAAAAATATGGTCTTTCTTAGATGAGATGTTACTTCTCCTAAAAACGCTGAAAAGGGGATAAGTTATGCAATTTTGAAAGAGAAAAATGAATTCCAATAAAAAGTTAAAATATTTTTTGCTTTTTCCTTCATTTTAAATCAAAACATGGAAATGTAAAGAAAAAACACTGAAAACTCCTTTTTTCTAAAAGAAATATATATATATTTTTTTATTGACATGGCTTATATTACATTTTATGTAACATGAAAAAGGGATTTTCTTCAAAATGATGTTAAAACCAATAAAAAGCTTTAAATAGGGTAGTTTATGTAACTTTAAAGAGAAAAAAATATATAGTGTATTGGTCTTGTTTTTAATTAAAACATGAAAATTAAAAAACACACACACACACACACACACACACACACACACACACATAGATAGATAGATAGATGGATAGATGTTTATTGACCACAGCATCAAAATAACAACGTTAATTACAACATAAATATTAAATTTAGTACAAGCGTAAGAACAACAACAACAACAAAAAAATAATAATAATACATAAACAACTGTAGTCCAACAAAATTAACTTCCAGTAAATGAGGCACTGAAAAACAAAAGAGAAACTCTTACAACCATCTTACAGCGAACGCATCAATACATTAATATTCACATGAAAAGAAAAGCAAATTTTTTGTCATAGCGTTATAGCTATATAAAAAAGACATAATTCATCTCCTTGAGGCAAAGATTATATGAGGAAATACTGTCATATTCTAAGTATAAGTACTTAAAATCTCATGAATAATCCTACATACACTAACATCTGTAAAATTTGATAACAAGTCACTCAAAGTATTGAAGTGATAGTGATCCCTGATGTGTTGTGTCTTGGGACACACTTCTGTCACGTGTTGTTCTGTCTGTACGTATCCACAGACACACAAACGCTCATCGAGTGGCAAGCGGCCACGCCCACGCCTATTCCATTGCCCTGTTTCTACTGCTAAGCTATGGCCACACACCCTGAACCGTGTAAATGAAATTCTGTGAATATCATTGATTATTTGTCTCTTGGTATATATATATCATGAACTTCGAACCGAGGATTAATAGTCTTATATACATTACATCTGGTAGTCTGGGAGTTTGCTATGTCATTATGCACATTACACAATAAAGAAGACATCGTAGGAACATCACTGTTTATCATGTGAGTTACAGTTTTTCCGAGGGTTGTGTTTAAGGTCATTACATATTTAATATTAAATGCTAAGGGATCATCAGTCATGTCACGTCTTTCTGTCCACATACTATGGAAATATTTGTGTTGTTTTTGTCTGATAAGGTCCGGCAGGGAAGGATACCCTAACTCAGCATAACATACATTACTGATAGTTGCCCTCCTTCCCCCAGTAACTCCTTCATAGCCCAATTGTACAGCTTTTTAACAAGTTTTATATCCGCGCCTACCCAAGACTCACATCCATACACCAAAGATGACATGAGAGCGGCATCAAATAAACGGCGCTTTACAATAAACGGGATGTCATTGTTTTTTTCGGGCAAATGATACAAATTTTAAAACATGACATAATTTGTTCTGTGCATGCAATTTTACGGCAGATGACATCGAACCGTCGCACGTGAAGGGAGACCCAAGATAAACATAACTGTCACACTGATACACTCTTAACCCATTCACGTACATAGGATCGGCGTCCCCTGCTTGACCATTTATCACAAAGAATTTTGTCTTATTTTCATTTACTTTCATACCGTATTCCACAAAATTCACATACAATTCTGAATTTCTTAATCATGTTGTCCCTTGTCGTGGCTAGTAACACCGTGTCGTCCATATATATTAACGTATGTAACCAGTCTATGAATGGTTCAGGATTACATTTCTGCTTTACCATCTTTATGAGTTGGTCAACATAGATCACAAACAGGATACATGATGTGGATAAACCTTGCCTAACTCCAACTGTCGACGTAACAACTGCACTACCAAGAACACTGAGTAATGTGATACATAGCAACCACAGCGGCAAGAATCACCATCCTACAACCTAAACGTTTTAGAATCATAAATAATTTTGGTCGCTGCATTGTGTCATAAGCTTTTGAAAAGTCGATAAATACCACAAACAACTTCTTTTTCCTCCTCCTTGCAGAGTCAGTCAACAATCGTAGTGTCACAATGTGTTCCAGACACCCACGTTTCCGTTGAGCACCGGCCTGTTCTCGACATGGCTTAAACCACTAATGTAGTCTACTGCAGAGTATCATGTCATACAACTTAGCCATGGAGTTCGTCACACTAATACCCCTGTAGTTATCTGGATTTTGTATATTTCCTTTCTTATGGATAGTAAATATCTTCGCTATGGACCATGCTAAAGGATATTCTCCACCCAGAAAAATTCTGTTAAAAAGGGTTACGATTGTCAGAAATAAGTGTGCCGGTAACATGGAAAATATACCAGGAGAAATTCCATCGGGGCCACAGGCTTTGTCTGGCTTCATGTTTCTAACTTGATCATATATCTCAGCCTGTGAAATGGGACTGTCTAAAATCTGGATACTAACATCTGTGGTAACCTCCTCCATTTCCTGTTGGGCATGTGATGGGTTTAGCACTCTCTCAAAAAATGTCTTGAATTCTTCATCACGAGGTGACTCTTCTTTTTCATGCTTTGCTTTATCAAAATTTCCTCTCCAATCTATTGCTTGCCAAACTCTCGCATCACCCTTGCCCTGCAACAACCTCTCCCATTTACCTAAATCATTATCTCTTACTTCTGCTACCTGATTACAAGTCTTACTTCTAACAGCACAGTTGTACAACTCATTGGATAATATGTTGACAAGACTATCAGTATCAGTATCATCGTTCATGTTAACAGTCACATTAGCAACAGACTCTACAAAACGTTGTCCATCAACATTTGAGAAACGTATAGGTCTCTTTGATAACATTGGTGCATTAACCTGGTTGAGCGATACAAAGTGACACCCCAACATATCTGCTCGTTCATACATTTGTTCAAGGTTTACACCTGTACATGAAACAGTGAGAGAAACTGGAGCGTGATCTGAAGGGAGGCCACACCGCTGTAACACTTGAAAGTCTGTAATACACTTGATCATATCATATGATGCTACACATGTATCAATTTCTGACACCCACGTATCTCCCTTCTTGTAAGTCTTTCCACCAATGTAGTGTTTACCTGATGTCTTTAAGTTATTAACAACAAACAAATTGTTCTCAGCACAAATAGAAAACAGTAATTCAGCATTGGTGTTTGCTGTTGCAATGTCATCAGATATATCAGGGTAAGAAAAACCTTCATCGCTGGGGACATTTACACGTGTAAGTAACTGTCTCACATACTTTCCAAAACGGGCATTCATGTCCCCCACAATAACACTGTTCTTCTGACTCTGAACAGCATGCATTCTCTCCTGAACAGTAGCAAAGGACACATTAGAAAAATATGGAGAATCACACGGTGGTATGTAGCAAAACCCAAAAACAGTACCGGGTATGTTTCTAATCTCTAACCACACCTGATCACCGACACTAACATCCACAGCGTACACTAAGTGTGCGAGACAGGCTTTGACACACACAACAACACCACCTCTGTCACTCGAACCAGCTACTTCACCACGGTATGATATGTATCCAGGAACTTCTACGGATAACCCAGTTTTTATTTCAATAAGACAAACAACATCATATTGAGTCAGTATCCGCAATACATTATCTTTTTCTATTTTTGTATGTGCTGCATTGACATTCCAAGAAAGAATTTTCATGTTATTCACTTGCTGCGGTCCTCTTAGAAAAAAGGTTGTGGTTTCCAACTGTCAATGACACACCCATCCCTGTACAACTTCCTTTCGCGTGTGTCAAGGCATATCATGCAACCTACATTCTCGGGCCGCTCCTTCTCTTTCCTCTCAACTTCTCGTAGTCTCTGCCACTCTTTTCTCACTGTTGGATGAACATCCTTTTTCACATAAGTCTTCTTGTATGGTTCATTCTGATTCTTGAGGCTCCTAGCATGATCCAGGATGTTGCTACGCAAAGTCTTGTCTCGAAGCGTCACCAAAATGGGTCGAGCTCGACGAGCAGCTCCGTTTTCTGTAAGTCTTCCCAGCCTCCGGTGAGATCCATGCAAAGTACCCGCCCCCATCGCTGCCCATACTTTACCAAACTTGTCCTCATCAGTTACTGCGCGGTCGAGAGCTTCATTTTCGTCAGGAACTGCAAGGATGACTAAATTAGCTTCTCTTTCCTTTCTGTCCAAGCTCTCCAAATACATTTGGTGTTTAGCAATGATATCGTCCTGCTTCTCCAGTTTTGCCTCGAGAGCAGCGATTTTCTTATTCGTAGAGCTTTCTGGTGAAGTAACGAGACGCTTTAGCGCATCTAATTCAGTCATTACATCGGTGAGCTTTTTTGTTATCTCAGTTAAGCTGTCCTTCTCATCTTGTGCTGCAAGTGCAAGCACAGCATCAATCAATTCATCTTTGTTTTTCCTTTGGAGTTGTGTACGTTGCATACCTCTGAGTTCTGACAACTGCGTACTAGCCATCTTTACTACTGAGCGGTGATTGTCTCAACAAGCAGTAGTCAAAAGCCGAGCCAAATAATGACGTATTCTGACGTCACACAACCTCTACTGCGCGTGCGCAAGCAGAGGGAGCAGGGTCGAGAGGGGTTTGGCCAAGATACTTCAATTTTCAGAGGCCACAAACGACTGAGCCCAAGTACCCCACAAAAACAACCATATCGCAAACAGCTCTGAAGATGTTGACAGGCCTTTCACAGCAGTGTCAGGGCCTCGGTATGCGTTTTTCCTCCAGAAATACAAGCAAATACTGGAGCACCTCACAGGAGTGTTATGGCTGGCTGGCTGGGACACACACACACACACACACACACACACGGCTTGAGGTACACTAGTAATAGGAATTTTTCCACCTGTAGCTACTAATCAATGAATCACAAACCTGACTGCATTAGTACACTGCCTCTAATCAACTCAGGTACTGCACTTGTACCTATACCTTGCCACTTCTCTGTCTGAAAGATGTGCTGGAACGGGCAGGGAAAAAAACAGGCATATTTTGGTGCACTTGAAACACCACACAACCGATACCTACAAAAAACTCGAACAAATTGAATGAAATACATGTTTCACGTACATTGTTGAAACATTGACGTGCTAACATGGGGGAATACACAGCGGGGAATCGTGGAGCGCCAAGCCTTAACAGCAGCACGTTATGACAAACTCACCAGGAGAACACTACACTATATCTCAATACACACACTAATCGCTCCAGAAAAGATAACGTGACAACATACAATGGACACAATTAAACCACGATATTATTTAACCCTAATAATACTTACATGAACCACAATTCAGTACAGTTGATCCTATGCTAAGTACCCTACACTATTATATGTACATATTCACACAGGCAACACTTGATTCCTTTGCGTCCACGAGAAGAGCTGTTCAGGTTGACACAGGGAAATAGAAACTGACTCATTCATTGATATGTATAAAGGTGCGTCCACGGACAAACACTGTTACCATATCATAGGCAAAGCAGGATGTGAGAGAGAGAGAGAGAGAGAGAGAGAGAGAGAGAGAGAGAGAGAGAGAGAGAGAGAGAGAGAGAGAGAGAGAGAGAGAGAGAGAGAGAGATGACGAATAGTTACTAGTGTGATTTGAAGAAGGAAGGAAGGAAGGAAAGGCTGGGTTTGAGGGAAATTCAGGGAGAGAGAATAGTTACTAGTGTGATATGTATGGAAAAATATACAGCATAGATACATATACACACAGAAACGCCTTGCTCCTTCACTACGCCAATTTTCCGATGGCGCAAAGACAGCAAGCCGGGTTTTCTCCTCATTATATATATTTTAAGTAATAACAACAACAACAACAACAACAACAACAACAACAACAATAATAATAATAATAATAATAATAATAATAATTATTATATTTTTTTTATTGAGAACAACGTTAAGATCTTTCCCAACCCACAGTGACAGTATATAGAATTTGTCATCACTGATTAACGTTTGTATTTTTCATCTAACTTACTTCTTAACTTTATCCATCAGAATATTAAATTAGAAATACCTGAACACCTATCATAATGGTTCTACACACACTCACGAACACCTATATATTCGTATTTACTTATCTAGATACCTTACATATTAACTTCTTTTTTTAAGCATCAGAATATGAGCTCGGCCATTTCTGACATAGGGGATTTGTACACATTCACAACATCTCTATAGTACACACACACACACACAGAGACAGACACACACACACACAGACACACACACACACACACACACACACACACACACACACACACACACACAGACACACACACACACACACACACTCAACCAGGCACGAGTGTGAACCCTTCACTACAACCAAGAAAAAGCATCACAAATCCTTAATATACACAACGTACTGTTCTGACCCTCATCCACTACAGCTGTAAATAAAGGCTGCTTCACAGAGAAAGAAGAAAATATGGTTATAACATTGTAACACGTGATCTGTACTTAGTTATTATTCAAATTCAATGATTAAATGATTTCTTTATAAATAGATGCATTAAATAAATGAAAGAGATTTCATTACATAAAATGGTGAAACAAACTAATTCAAATTGATATTCTTTAAGATATTTAAACGAAACGAAAATCCTTCTTCGGTCAAAAAAATAGCGAAATCTATCGTTAAAACAAACAAAAAGAGGTCATCCTTCGGTCATCAACATAAAATTCTTCCTTCGGTCAACATAAAATTCTTCCTTTGGTCAACATAAGATTCTTCCTTTTGTCAACATAAAATTCTTCTTTCGGTCAACATAAAATTCTTCCTCCGGTCAACATAGAATTCTTCCTCCGGTCAACATAGAATTCTTCCTTTTGTCAACATAAAATTCTTCCTTTTGTCAACATAAAATTCTTCCTTTTGTCAACATAAAATTCTTCCTTTTGTCAACATAAAATTCTTCCTTCGGTCAACATAAAATTCTTCCTTTTGTCAACATAAAATTCTTCCTTTGGCCAACATAAAATTCTTCCTTCGGTCAACATAAAATTCTTCCTTCGGTCAACATAAAATTCTTCCTTCGGTCAACATAAAATTCTTCCTTCGGTCAACATAAAATTCTTCCTTCGGTCAATATAAAATTCTTCCTTTGGTCAACATAAAATTCTTCCTTTGGTCAACATAAAATTCTTCCTTCGGTAATCAAAATAAAATTCATCCTTTCGTTAAATACACAGAGGTCATCCTTCGATCAACATAAAATTCATCCTTTGGTCATAAACATAAAATTCGTCCTAGGGTCATAAACATGGAGGTCATCCTTCGGTCATCAACATAAAAATTATCCTTTGTACATAAACATGGAGGTCATCCTTCGGTCATCAACATAAAAATTATCCTTTGTACATAAACATGGCGGTCATCTTTCGGTCACCAACATAAAAATTATCCTTTGTACATAAACATGGAGGTCATCCTTCGGTCATCAACATAAAAATCATCCTTTGTACATAAACATGGAGGTCATCCTTTTTTTCCTACACAGAAAAGTCATCCTTTGATCCTATATAAGAGGAGGTCGTCCTTTGGTCATAAAAAATAAGAGGTCATCCTTTTGGTCATGCTGTACACATTCATACTCTGGTCACAAGATGACCTCAATCCCTCCTTGGGTCAAGGAGTGTCCTGCGGGGCTGCGGTCACCCTTTCCTTGCATCTCGCCTACTGGGGGCAGCCTAGCAATGGGCGCGCTTTCTCCTGGCCGGCGGCCTCGCCGTTGTCCCGGGGGCCGCCTAGCATGGGGACCGCTTTCCCCTCACCGGCCGCCTCGCCAAGTGTCCGTCACATCCTAGGGTGGGGGCAGCCTGACAGGGGGAGCGCTCAACCCCTGCCGGCCGCCTCGCCGGTGTCCTACAGCCCCACAGTTACGATCTCCTTGCCCCCCTCCCAGGCAGGGAGGTCGCTGTACATAGGGGGGATGCACACAGTGTCCTCTGGGCCCACTGTCACGATCTTCTTCTCCTCGGTAGGAGAAGTGGGGCCCACTGCCACTGTGCGCCTCTCCCTGGCGGGAGGAGGGTGGTCTTCCTCGACCCTCCTCCCCCTCGCCTCCTTCTGGCCGCGGCGAACCGCCGGGCCTTATCCCTGCTCCATTGGGCGAAGGCCGCCCTGGTGGAAGCCAGCCGCTGCTGATGGTCGGTCAGCTGCGGCTGGCCGTACACAAAACGGATTCCAAACAAGACCATGTTTGTTTCCGATTTGATATTCTAATTCCGTCAAGATGATCGAGTTTTAGGAGACGGTGAATCAACACCTCCACAAAATGATGACTTTATCAAGGCGTCAAGTCAAATAAAGACAAGTTACAACACCAGCAACATCAAATATAAGAATTACATTACATTACAATCCTTATTAGAATAACTAGAAGTATTACCAATCTATCAATAGAACTATAAAGATGGAAATAGAAACTATAAAGATGGAAAGGCAGCTGGCGTCTGCAACATCAGTGCGGAGCTGCTTAAAGCTACGGGCGAAGCCATGATCCGTGGGTTGCATGCTGTCTTGACTGCTGTATGGCATTCAGGTACCATTCCCCCTGACTGGAAGAAGGGGTTGGTCGTCCCTATCTGGAAGGGGAAAGGGGACCGTCAAGACTGCAGCAACTATCGTGGAATAACGCTGCTCAGCGTACCAGGCAAGGTGCTTGCCCATTTCCTGCTGACGCGGATCCGCACTCACCTGCTGAAGCATCAGAGACCTGAACAGTCAGGGTTCACGCCCGGTAAGTCAACAACTGACCGTATCCTAGCGCTTCGCGTACTCATGGAGCGCCGTCGTGAGTTTCGACAGGAAATGCTTGCAGCCTATGTCGATCTC
>CM035196.1:8541913-8552849 GCA_020233015.1 Callinectes sapidus | reverse complement strand
TCCGCTTTGGAGGATCCTGTGGAGGAATTGGAGAGATTGGACAAGATACAGATATGTGATTGTGATCGGAGGAACCAAACGGAGAAGAAAGGGTGACAGCATAAGCAGAAGGATTAGAGGTTAGGAAAAGGTCAAGAATGTTGGACGTATCTCCAAGACGATCAGAAATACGAGTAGGGTGTTGCACCAGTTGCTCTAGGTCATGTAGGATAACAAAGTTATAGGCAAGTTCACCAGAATGGTCAATGAAAGGAGAGGAAAGCCAAAGCTGGTGGTGAACATTGAAGTCTCCAAGAATGGAGATCTCTGCAAAAGGTAAGAGAGTCAGAATGTGCTCCACTTTAGAAGTTAGGTAGTCAAAGAATTTTCTATAGTCAGAGGAGTTAGGTGAGAGATATACAGCACAGAAAAATTTAGTTAGAAAGTGACTCTGAAGTGGAAGCCAGATGGTGGAAAACTCAAAAGATTCAAGAGCGTGGGCACGAGAGCAAGTTATGTCGTTGCGGACAAAGACGCAACATCCAGCTTTGGAACGAAAATGAGGATAGAGAAAGTAGGAGGGAACAGAAAAGGGGTTACTGTCAGTTGCCTCAGACACCTGTGTTTCAGTGAGAAAAAGAAGATGATGGTCGTTGTTGTTGTTGTTGTTGTTGTTGTTTGACTTCGATAAAACTTTGAAGGAAATTCTATTCATTGTATCATGCGCGTATCATACCCCAATTCAGCCCTTTTTGACAATTGACAACCACTATAAACCTTTTACACTTTATGTAGTAATTTCCGTGATCAGTAACATAATTTGCTAAAACCAGTACATAATGAAGAAAAAACTAGTGAAATCTCTCTCTCTCTCTCTCTCTCTCTCTCTCTCTCTCTCTCTCTCTCTCTCTCTCTCTCTCTCTCTCTCTCTCTCTCTCTCTCTCTCTCTCTCTCTCTCTCTCTCTCTCTCTCTCTCTCTCTCTCTCTCTCTCTCTCTCCACTTTTTTTTTTTTTTTTTTTTACTGAAGGAGAACCTGGATAACCAGTTAATTTTATCTTCACACAGCAGTTTTTACAATGCACATATTTGTTCAGTTCTTGATCCTTGTTTCAGTCCTTCCCTTAACACGTCCTTGAGGAATACACTCCCAAACACCTCAGATTCTTTCTTTCCTACTTGCAATTATGAGTATCTAATGATAATAGAAATAGCAAAGGCTGAGTAATGTTGGTATGTGTGCAGGCATCCATTTTAGGGCAAGAAATGTGTATGAGGCTCAAAAAACCCTTCTTTCGCCTCTTGTCAGTGATCAGCTATTATTTCCTTCCACGTTGTTTCACTAGGTGATGGAAGACAGCACTGGCTGTAACGTTATTTATTGTAAGGTCCAACTTGTGAACTACAGTACACAATAATACTAGGCACTATTGTCTATCTTCAAGTAAGTCAGTATCCCAGCACTCCCATAATATTCTAACACCTACACTATAGTAACAACACTTAGCACTAACTATCAAATAACATAAGACATACTATCACTAACATTCAATAACTAATTCATGTACATATTTCATCACATAATATAAGTATTATCACATAATTATAAACCGTAGGAAACTTACACAGTGCCTCCACTACATCGCACTGGTGAAATGCCCCAGCCTTACTGCCTGCTCGAACCGAACTCATGGTAGTGACTCCCAGGTTACACAAGCACTGTAACACAATATCTACATCAACAGTAATCACACGAATCCAAGTAGGTGGTACAACACAATTATATTACTTATTTTCTGTTAAAAACACCGCCACCAGAATACCTGAAGCAGGGGCAGCCTGCGATGCTTTGAGGAAGCCCGTGAGCCTCAATAGTGGGGACAGGTCAAGGAAACTTTTAACTCTGAAGAGTGCCTTCCATAACCTCTTAGGTTTTTACATCTTTTTTGCGCCATAGAATTTGCTTGATTGACAGGAGTGAGTGCATTCTTTTACGTCCTTGAGCACCATAGGGCCTTGCCCTATGGTACAAGGATGGCTGTCCCTCCCCCCCTGACCGGACATTAAGGTACCGGATCAAGACTGCTAACCTCCCTAACGACCTCAGCAACGCATTCTATTCCCGAACACAGATTCCACACACCAAATGTTTTAGATGTAGACCCTATATCATCGTTGGCCTAGCCAGTGATGCCGACCGAGACTCACACATGACCCCCACTGCTACCGAACACCTGAAGCTCCTCGGCTTTGAGCTCGTCGAAGGACCTGCACAAGTCGCAGCTAGAACTATTCTTGCCCGCAGGATCGACGACTACCTCCTGAAGAAGACCCCCGAGGACCTCCGAGTAGAAACCGAGGCGAAGAATAATGTGGCAATCGATGACCTTCGTGTTATCGCCAAAGTCCACACGATAAAGATCAAATTCCGCACACGCCAGGAAGCCCAGTCCATCACTCAAAAAGGTATAAAACTCTTCTCTCAAATAATCCCACACTGCAACACAAACATCGAACAATACCTGCCAGTTACACAATGTTACAGATGCTATAAGTTCCTCTACCGCATAAACCAATCCAATGAGACCGATCTCACTTGCTCCAAATGCGCGGCAAAAGGATACGGCTACCAAAACTGCCAAGCCACCACCCTCAAATGCATTAACTGCAATGGGGACCACCCGGCAGTATCTTTCAGATGCCCGGAAAAAGAAATGCACAACGCCAACAAAACTCCACCACACACACAATACAAACAAATACTTCCTACGCCAAAGTTGCCACCCCCTCCACTCCTACGCCCACAGCCCCACCTTCACCTCAAACGCAAAACACTACCAATACCACAGACAAACAATTCCTCACAGATTTTATAATAAAATATTCAATTGAAATTGCTTGCGGCATCCTCAAAAAACAGATCGAGGTAATGAACACTCTTCTCTCCCAAAATAACTGCCCTACCATTTCATTTCCACATAACTTCTTCCAACAAAACCAACAACGCTTCCAACAAACACAAGAACACCAACACCAACACCAACAAACTCAAGAAAACACCCACACAGCCAAAACCTCCACACTTCCTCCTGTCCACAACTCACCTGTGAGCGTGGCCAGCAGCGATGACGGAACCACCGGTGACCTCGTCATCGATGACGAAACAACCACCGGCGAGGAAGCAGCCTCTGGGTAAACACAGCCCCTTAGCCCTTGCTCGTCTCCCATAAAACCCACCACCACTCTAACCACACTCCATGGATCTACAGTAGTCAAGCGACACTTATTACCAAACCCCGAAACTCCACACCAACGACAAACACGCAACACTACCAAGAAAACAGATAAAACATGATCACACTTGTACAATTAAACTGTCGCGGCTACTGGAATAACAGACACCTTATTTCAGAAGCCTTACGCTCTATCGATCCAGACATTGTTCTCCTCAACCACACAGGTCTACCTCCTAAACCCATAAAACTCTACGGATACAACACTAGATACACAACAGGAACTCTCCATGATGGCGTAGCTATCATGGTAAAAAATACTCTAAGACACACACACATAACAGATTGGCCCTCAACCCATTTTCTGGCAACCAAGATACACACCCAACATGGACCCCTTCTTGTTGCCACGACATACTGTAGACTTAACACTGGGCTCCCCCTCACAAGTCTTAACACCCTTTTCAATCACACCAACATGCCAGTCTATATCCTGGCTGACCTCAACGCACAACATACAGCCTTCAGACACAACAACAGCAACAGACACGGACAGGAACTCCTCCAACTAACACAACTAAAACGTCTCCGTTTCCTTGGACCAGACTTTCCAACCTGCTTCACACACAATGGAACAGGAAGACCAGACCTCATCCTTTCTAACCGACAAACCTTACCCTTCCACCAACATGTCTCCCATGGCCCGCTCTGCGGCTCAGACCACCTTCCTGTCATCCTAAAGATATCCTCCATACCGATATCAATCCCTTCCCCACCCACCCCTGGCTACCACTTGATAAACTGGGACGACTTCAAAAACACACTTACAAACATGCACCGACCAACACATCTCGACGGGAAACACTACACAGAAATAGACAGTGCCCTCGAGCGACTACAAGACGACATACTAGCAGCAGCCGACAGACACACACCAAAACGACAACACAAAATACACATAGACTTCAGACCCTTTATACGTACACAACGACTACTAACCTGCTATAGAACACGTTTCCTGACAAACATGAACAATCACATACCAATCTTCCGAGACTTACACATTCTTCGCAGACATATTATTAACAGTCTTCTAGATGATCACAACGCACACTGGAAAAGTCTAGTCTCCCGTCGACACGAAACTCGCTGCTGCAATTCCACTCAGTTCTGGCGGATGATCCACAGACTGAGGGGATGCCAGCGTGAGAGAGCTTTGACTACCTTCCAGTGGACGGAGTGCACGTCACTGACCCAGCACAGGTGACTGACGTCTTCCGACAGCACTGGACTGACACCTTTCAGACCCACCCTCTTCTCCAACACAAGCCCAGTGTGACACACATAAACTACATAACAGAACACGTACAGCAAAACCATGAAGACGTAACACCACACAACATCATCCAACTAACACGCCTGGACCCACACCAATACCTTATTTCACCCATTGAGGAGGAGGATGTCTCGAGGTTGCTCAGGCACACCCCACGACGCGCCCCAGGCCCCTCAGGCATAACTTAGCATATGGTCAGAAACTTACCCCCTGAGACCATATGTAACCTTTTGAACGCTTCACTTGCTTCCGGGTACTTTCCAAAATTTTTCAAAAAATCTAACATAACTCTCATCCCCAAACCCGGAAAAAACCCACACCTCCCAGAAAGCTACCGCCCCATAAGCTTGTCGGAAGTTCTCGGCAAGACTTTTGAAAGAGCTATTAACCAGCGGTTGAGGGCACACCTCGACAGCGAAGAGTTACTGTCACCCCAGCAGTTCGGGTTTCGCAGTGGCGCTTCGACCGAGGATGCCCTCAACAGCATAATAGCCTATCTAAATTCTAATAAACTATACACAAAAACAGCCCTGGTGACAAAAGACGTTCAGAAAGTTTTCGACACTGTCTTGCCTAGAATACAAAATTTGTACTAACTTCAACCTCCCGCCCCTTATTCAAAAACTTTTATGCAACTTCCTGGACGACAGACAGGCCAGGATTCACCACCAGGGCACCCTCTCGGCACCCTTTGCCCCTCAGGCAGGTGTCCCACAAGGTTCGGTACTCTCCCCAACTCTCTATAACATGTACACTGCCGACCTGCCTTCCCCACTTCACAATGATTCACTAACAATCAAGTACGCAGATGATGTAACACAATTGGCCCAAGCCAGAATGTTAGATCATCTGACAGAAAAAAATCAACGAGAACTGACAAGAACAAGCTTATGGGAGCTACGGTGGCGTATTATTTCAGACCTAGAGAAATCTAAGGTGACATACTTCAACAAAAAGTCTGCTGCACCCCGGCAGATATCAATGTACCAAAATTTTCCAAACCCCGTCCCCATACCAATAAGCAATACAAACGAAGTCCTTGGCCACACCATTGACAAACACCTTAGATTCAACATACACATCAACCAAAAAGCAGCCATAGCATCTCAGGCCCTGAGCAATCTCGAGAGATTCCGCGACAGCAACACAAAAACAAAACTACACCTCTATAAAGCTTTCATCTTTGCATTCTTAACTTAGAGTCCCCTTGCCCTGTCTCTCTCTGCTCCTACTAACCTCCTTAAGCTTCAAAGAATCCAGAACCGAGCCATTCGTTTCGCCCTTGGGACGAAATGGTTCGACTTCAGGACCTTTCTTTCCACCCATGAGGAGGCCAATATCCCCCCTATTAACATAACCCTCTATAATAGAACCTGTCACAGGGGCACACGCACCCACTCAAACTCATCGCCCCTTTCTTGATACGTCTTCACAGCTCGTATCAGAGTGGTGAACTATTATAATTTCAAAAACCAGGTTCTGGGCGTGTGCTTGACAAAATAAACAAAATGTAAGTACACTTACTTACAATTTATTTACAAAATAATTACAACGGATCTGACTGCCTGAAGGGCCACTGAACTGATTAATATAAAAGATAACAAAACAAAACATAGGATTACGAGAAAACACCACTCCACAAACACCACACAAACACAAAAATATCAATCAATCAATCATGAGGGGCATACGCCGGGGGGTGCGTTGCCTCGCCTACCCTACGGCGCCACTCCTGGCGGTCACGCCTCGCGAGTCTCCATGCATGCTCCCTTCCTATACCGAGTAACTCCCAGCAGGAGGCATCGACTTGCCGCAGCCAAGAGTTCTGTGGGCGTCTCCTAGGCCTCCTCCAAGTTGGGTTGTCCCTTACGGAAACAACCCGATAAGCAGGCTTCCGGGTATCGCACCACATAACCATATAGCCGCAGTTGGCGCTGACGGACTATCAATAGACATCAATTCGCCTCTTCAGGTCGGTGTTCAGCGTCCATGTCTCACAACCATAGAGTAAGACAGGGATCACCAGCGACTTGGAAGATCCGAATCTTTGTCAGTCTGCACAGGTATCGACAACGCCAAATACTCGTGTTGAGCGAATTCATAACGCCGTGGGCCAGGCCAATCCGCCGTGTGGTTTCTTGGCTCGACCCACCATCGTTATGTACTACACTACCAAGGTATGTGAAACTTTTCAAGATCTCAATGTCCTCGCCACACGCATGGACAGACTGTACTGTTTCATCCAGCACGCCTCCAAACACCTGGACCTTGGTCTTGGCCCAGGAAACCTTAAGTCCCAAGTGCTTCACCTCCTCGTGCAGTGCCTCTAGAGCCATTACCAGAACCTCCAGTGACTCAGCGAAGATTGCTGCATCCTCAGCAAAAACAAGATCTGTAATCTTGGTGTTGCCGACAGATACTCCGCAATGACTTTGTTCCACAACTCTGCCTAGTACCCAATCCATGCATGTGTTGAAAAGTGATGGAGCAAGCACACAGCCCTGCCTCACACCTGTATTCACAGGGAAGAAGCTGGACACGCCTCCTCCACACTTCACAGCACTTACAGTCCCGGAGTACAGGCCAGTTAACAGACCCATAATCCTTGCAGGAATCCCACGGAGACGCAGAAGATCCCAGAGCGTCTCTCGATGCACTGAGTCAAACTCCTTCTTGAGATCGATATAGGCTGCAAGCATTCCCTGTCGAAACTCACGACGGCGATCCACCAGTACGCGAAGCGCTAGGATACGGTCAGTTGTTGACTTACCGGGCGTGAACCCTGACTGCTCAGGTCTCTGATGCTTCAGCAGGTGAGTCCGGATCCGTGTCAGCAGCAAATGGGCAAGCACCTGGCCTGGTACGCTGAGCAGCGTTATTCCACGGTAGTTGTTGCAGTCTTGACGGTCCCCTTTCCCCTTCCAGATAGGGACGACCAACCCCTTCTTCCAGTCAGGGGGAATGGTACCTGAATGCCATACAGCAGTCAAGACAGCATGCAACCCACGGATCATGGCTTCGCCCGTAGCTTTAAGCAGCTCCGCACTGATGTTGCAGACGCCAGCTGCCTTTCCATCTTTATAGTTTCTATTTCCATCTTTATAGTTCTATTGATAGATTGGTAATACTTCTAGTTATTCTAATAAGGATTGTAATGTAATATAATTCTTATATTTGATGTTGCTGGTGTTGTAACTTGTCTTTATTTGACTTGACGCCTTGACAAAGTCATCATTTTGTGGAGGTGTTGATTCACCGTCTCACAAAACTTGATCATCTTGACGGAATTAGAATATCAAATCGGAAACAAACATGGTCTTGTTTGGAATCCGTTTTGTGTACGGCCAGCCGCAGCTGACCGACCATCAGCAGCGGCTGGCTTCCACCAGGGCGGCCTTCGCCCAATGGAGGAGGGATAAGGCCCGGCGGTTCGCCGCGGCCAGAAGGAGGCGAGGGGGAGGAACGTCGAGGAAGACCACCCTCCTCTCGCCAGGGAGAAGCGCACAGTGGCAGTGGGCCCCACTTCTCGTACCGAGGAGAAGAAGATCGTGACAGTGGGCCCAGAGGACACTGTGTGCATCCCCCCTATGTACAGCGACCTCCCTGCCTGGGAGGGGGGCAAGGAGATCGTAACTGTGGGGCTGTAGGACACCGGCGAGGCAGCCGGCAGGGGTGGAGCGCTCCCCCTGTCAGGCTGCCCCCACCCTAGGATGTGACGGACACTTGGTGAGGCGGCCGGTGAGGGGAAAGCGGTCCCCATGCTAGGCGGCCCCCGGGACAACGGCGAGGCCGCCGGCCAGGAGAAAGCGCGCCCCTTGCTAGGCTGCCCCCAGTAGGCGAGATGCAAGGAAAGGGTGACCGCAGCCCCGCAGGACACTCCTTGACCCAAGGAGGGATTGAGGTCATCTTGTGACCAGAGTATGAATGTGTACAGCATGACCAAAAGGATGACCTCTTATTTTTGATGACCAAAGGACGACCTCCTCTTATATAGGATCAAAGGATGACTTTTCTGTGTAGGAAAAAAAGGATGACCTCCATGTTTATGTACAAAGGATGATTTTTATGTTGATGACCGAAGGATGACCTCCATGTTTATGTACAAAGGATAATTTTTATGTTGGTGACCGAAGGATGACCTCCATGTTTATGTACAAAGGATAATTTTTATGTTGATGACCGAAGGATGACCTCTATGTTTATGTACAAAGGATAATTTTTATGTTGATGACCGAAGGATGACCTCCATGTTTATGACCCTAGGACGAATTTTATGTTTATGACCAAAGGATGAATTTTATGTTGATCGAAGGATGACCTCTGTGTATTTAACGAAAGGATGAATTTTATGTTGATTACCGAAGGAAGAATTTTATGTTGACCAAAGGAAGAATTTTATGTTGACCAAAGGAAGAATTTTATGTTGACCGAAGGAAGAATTTTATGTTGACCAAAGGAAGAATTTTATGTTGACAAAAGGAAGAATTTTATGTTGACCGAAGGAAGAATTTTATGTTGACCGAAGGAAGAATTTTATGTTGACAAAAGGAAGAATTTTATGTTGACAAAAGGAAGAATTTTATGTTGACAAAAGGAAGAATTTTATGTTGACAAAAGGAAGAATTTTATGTTGACAAAAGGAAGAATTTTATGTTGACAAAAGAAGAATTTTATGTTGACAAAAGGAAGAATTTTATGTTGACCGGAGGAAGAATTTTATGTTGACCGAAAAAAGAATTTTATGTTGACAAAAGGAAGAATTTTATGTTGACCAAAGGAAGAATTTTATGTTGACCGAAGGAAGAATTTTATGTTGATGACCGAAGGATGACCTCTTTTTGTTTATGTTTTAACGATAGATTTCGCTATTTTTTTGACCGAAGAAGGATTTTCGTTTCGTTTAAATATCTTAAAGAATATCAATTTAAATTAGTTTGTTTCACCATCGTATGTAATGAAATCTCTTTCATTTATTTAATGCATCTATTTATAAAGAAATCATTTAATCATTGATAAATTACCACACTTTGAATAATAACTAAATACAGATCACGTGTTACAATGTTATTACCATATTTTCTTCTTTCTCTGTGAAGCAGCCTTTATTTACAGCTGTAGTGGATGAGGGTCAGAACAGTACGTTGTGTATATTAAGGAGTTGTGATTCTTTTCCTTGGTTGTAGTGAAGGGTTGAGACTCGTGCCTGGTTGAATGTGTGTGTGTGTGTGTGTGTGTGTGTGTGTGTGTGTGTGTGTGTGTGTGTCTGTGTGTGTGTCTGTGTGTGTGTGTGTGTGTGTGTGTGTGTGTGTGTGTGTGTGTGTGTGTCTGTGTGTGTGTCTGTGTGTGTGTGTGTCTGTGTGTGTGTGTGTGTGTGTGTGTGTGTACTATAGAGATGTTGTGAATGTGTACAAATCCCCTATGTCAGAAATGGCCGTGGTATGTAAGGTATCTAGATAATTAAATACAAATATATAGGTGTTCGTGAGTGTGTGTAGAATCATTATGATAGGTGTTCAGGTATTTCTAATTTAATATTCTGATGGATAAAGTTAAGAAGTAAGTTAGATGAAAAATACAAACGTTAATCAGTAATGACAAATTCTATATACTGTCACTCTGGGTTGGGAAAGATCTTAACGTTGTTCTCAATAAAAAAAATATATTATTATCATTATTATTATTATTATTATTATTATTATTATTGTTGTTGTTGTTGTTTTTGTTCTTGTTGTTGTTGTTATTATTATTACTTAAAATATATATTACGAAGAGAAAACCCGTCTCGCCGTCTTTGCGCCATCGGAAAATTGGCGTAGTGAAGGAGCAAGGCGTTTCTGTGTGTATATGTATCTGTGTTGTATATTTTTTCATACATATCACACTAGTAACTATTCTCTCTCCCTGAATTTCCCTCAAACCCATGCTTCCTTCTTTCCTTCTTCAAATCACACTAGTAACTATTCGTCATCTCTCTCTCTCTCTCTCTCTCTCTCTCTCTCTCTCTCTCTCTCTCTCTCTCTCTCTCTCTCTCTCTCTTCAAATGTAATCTTTTATTTAATTTTTTAAAACTTTCCATCGTCTCACCACACACACACACACACAGATAGATAGATAGATAGATAGATAGATAGATAGATGTTTATTGACCACAGCATCAAAATAACAATGTTAATTACAACATAAATATTCAATTTAGTATAAGCGAAAGAACAAAAAAATAATGATAATAATCATCATACATAAACAACTGTAGTCCAACAAAATTAACTTCCAGTAAATGAGGCACTGAAAAACAAAAGAGAAACTCTTACAACCATCTTACAGCGAACGCATCAATACATTAATATTCACATCACAAGAAAAGCAAAATTTCTTGTCATAGCGTTATAG
>CM035196.1:8525959-8541813 GCA_020233015.1 Callinectes sapidus | reverse complement strand
GTATTGTTTTTTTTAATGAAAACAATACAATAAGAAGAAAATCATCGAAAAATCTATTTTTCCAGTGTAAAGGAACTTTTTTCGTGAAATGGAATACATTCCTTTCTTCTAAACTAAAAAATGATGGTCTTTCTTAGATGAGATGTTAATTCTCCTAAAAAAGCTGAAAAGGGGATAATTTATGCAATTTTGAAAGAAAAAAAATGAATTGCAATAAAAAGTTAATATATTTCTTGGTTTTTCCTTAATTTTCCATCAAAACATGGAAATGTAAAAAAAAAAAAATACACTGAAAACTCCTTTTTCTAAAAGAAATATATATTTCTTCCATTTAAATAGCTTGTATTACATTTTATGCAACATGAAAAAGGGATTTTCTTCAAAATGTTGGTAAAACCAATAAAAAGTACAAATAGGGCAGTTTATGTAACTTTAAAGAGAAAAAAATGTATAGAGTATGTCTTGTTTTTAATTAAAACATGAAAATTAAAAGAAAATTACTGAAAAACTCACTTTTGGATGTAAGAACATACTTTTTTCTCTAAATCTCTGAAAAACATTGAAAAAAGGGTAATTTATGCAGTTTTAGAGAAAAAAATATAATCGTAAAAAAAGGATAAAACAAAAAAAAAAGTTTGTGCAATTTTAGAGAAAAGAAATATTGCCTAAAAAAAGAATGTGTTTTTTAGTTTTCTTCCACCAACAAATGAAAATAAGATAAAAACATTGAAAAAGTCACTTTTTAGGCAGAAATTTTGTCTTTATACAAATTGCATATATTATACTTTTAAAAGGGGGTTTTGTGTAAAATGCCCTTAATACTCCTAAAAACGTTGAAAAACACGTCATTTATAAAAATTTTGAGAAAAAAGTATATTATTGCAATATGCATTGTTTTTTTGTTTATTTTTTATGAAAACAATGAAATAAGCAGAAATTCTTCGAAAAATCTACTTTTCCAGTAAAAAGGAACTTTTTTCGTGAAATGGCATATATTCCTTTCTTCTTAAATAAAAAAGGATGGTTTTTCTTATATGAGATTTTAATTCTCCTAAATACGCTAAAAAGGGTATAATTTATGCAATTTTGAGAGAAAATAAATGAATTGCATTAAAAAATTAATCTTTTTCTTGTTTTTTCCTTCATTTTCAATCATTCCATGGAAATCTAAAGAAAAAACACTGAAAAATCCTTTTTCTAAAAGAAATATATATTTTTTTTCATTGAAAAGGCTTGTATTACATTTTATGTAACATGAAAAAAGGATTTTCTTCAAAATGTTGTTAAAACCAATAAAAAGGTTTAAATTTTGTAGTTTATGTAACTCTAAAGAGAAAAAAATATGTAGTGTATTGGTCTTGTTTTTTAATTAAAACATGAAAATTAAAAGAAATTTATTGAAAAACTCACTTTTCAATTTAAAAACATACTTTTTTTCTAAATTTTTGAAAAAAAAAACAGTGAAAAAAGGGTCATTCATGCAGTTTTAGAAAAAAAAATATATCGTAAAATAAGGATAAAAACATAAAAATGGGTAGTTTGTGGAATTTTAGAGAAGAGAAATATTGTCGCAAAAAAGAATGTATTTTTTGGTTTTCTTCCACCAACAAATGAAAATAAGATAAAAACATTGAAAAAGTAACTTTTTAGGCAAAAATTTTGTCTTTATACGTATAAATTGCATATATTATACTTGAAAAAAAGGTTTTGTGAAAAATGCCGTTAATACTCCTAAAAACGTTGAAAAACACGTCATTTATAAAATTTTTGAAAAAAAAGTATATTATTTTAATATTCATTGTTTTTTCTTTTTTTTTCTGGAAACAATGAAATAAGCAGAAAATCATCGAATAATCTACTTTTCCGGTGATAAGGAGCTTTTTTCGTTAAATGGCACATATTCCTTTCTTATTAACATAAAAAAAGATGGTCTTTCTTAGATGAGATGTTAATCCTCCTAAAAACGCTGAAAAAGGATAATTTATGCAATTTTGAGAGAAGAAAAATGAATATCAATAAAAAGTTAATATATTTCTTGCTTTTTCTTTCATTTTCAATTAAAACATAGAAATGTAAAGAAAAAACACTGAAAAATCCTTTTTCTAAAAGAAATATTTATTTTTTTCATTGAAAAGGCTTGTATTACATTTTATGTAACATGAAAAAGGGATTTTCTTGAAAATATTGTTAAAACCAATAAAAAGGTTTAAATAGCGTAGTTTATGTAACTTTCAAGAGAAAAAAAATATATAGTGTATTAGTCTTGTTTTTAATTGAAACATGAAAAATAAAAGAAAATTACAGAAAAACTCACTTTTAGATGTAAGAACATATTTTTTTTCTAAATCTCTGAAAATCATTGAAAAAAGTGTCATTTATGCAGTTTAAGAGAAAAAATATTATCGTAGAACAAAAAAAAAATAAATAAAAATAAAATAAATAAATAAAAATGGGTAGTTTGTGCAATTTTAGAGGAAAGAAATATTGTCGCAAAAAAGAATATTTTCTTTGGTTTTCTTCCACCAACAAATGAAAATAAGACAAAAACATTGAAAAAGTCACTTTTCAGGCAAAAACTTTGTCCTTATACAAATTTCATATATTATACCTGTAAAAGCGGGTTTTATGTAAAATGCCGTTAATACTCCTAAAAACGTTGAAAAACACGTCATTTATAAAAATTTTGAGAAAAAAGTATATTTTTGCAATATACATTGTTTTTTTTTATGAAAACAAGGAAATAAGGAGAAAATCATCGAAAAATCTACTTTTCCGGTGAAATTTTTTTTTTTCGTGAAATGGCATATATTCCTTTCTTCTTTTCTAAAAAAAAAGATTGTCTTCCTTAGATGAGATGTTAGTTCTCCTAAAAACTCTGAAAAGGGGATAATTTATGCAATTTTGAGAAAAAAAAAATTGAATTGCAATGAAAAGTTGATATATATATTGATTTTTCCTTCATTTTAAATCAAAACATGGAAATATAAAGAAAAAACACAGAAAAATCCTTTTTCTTTCTTCATTGAAATGGTTTGTATAACATTTTATGTAATATTAAAAAGGGATTTTCATCAAAATAATGTTAAAACCAATAAAAAGGTTAAAATAGCGTAGTTTATATAACTTTAAAGAGAAAAAAATATATAGTGTATTGGTCTTGTTTTTAATTAAACCATAAAAATTAAAAGAAAATAATTGAAAAAACTCACTTTTCGATGTAAAAACAAACTTTATTTATAAATCTCTGAAAAACATTGAAAAAATGGTCCTTTATACAAATTGTATATATTATACTTGTAAAAGAGGGTTTTGTGTAAAATGCCGTTAATACTCCAAAAAACGTTGAAAAACACGTCATTTAATAAATTTTTGAGAGAAAAGTATATTGTCACAATATTCATTGTTTTTTATTATATTTTATGAAAACAATGAAAAAAGCAGAAAATCATCAATAAATCTACTTTTTCGGTGAAAAGGAACTTTTTTCGTGAAATGGCATATATTCCTTTCTTCTTAACTAAAAAAAAGATGGTGTTTCTTAGATGAGATGTTAATTCTCCTAAAAACGCTGCAAAGAGGATAATTTATGTTATTTTGAGAGAAAAAATTTAATTGCAATAAAAAAGTTAACATATTTCATGCTTTTTCCTTCATTTTCAATCAAAACATGTAAATGTAAAGAAAAAACACTGAAAACTCATTTTTATAAAAGAAATATATAATTTTTTCATTGAAATGGCTTGTATTACATTTTATGTAACATGAAAAAGGGATTTTCTTGAAAATGCTGTAGAAACCAGTTAAAAGGTTTAAATAGAGTAATTTATGTAACTTTAAAGAGAAAAAAACATATAGTGTATTAGTCTTGTTTTTAATTAAAACATGACAATTAAAAGAAAATCACAGAAAAACTCACTTTTGGATGTAAAAACATACTTTTTTTCTAGATATCTGAAAAAACATTGAAAAAAAGGTCATTTATGCAGTTTTAGAGAAAAAAATATAGTACAATAAGGATAAGAACATAAAAATGGGTAGTTTGTGCAATTTTAGAGAAAAGAAATATAGTCGCAAAAAATAATGTATATTTTGGTTCTCTTCCACCAACAAATGAAAATAAGATAAAAACATTGAAAAAGTCCCTTTTTAGGCAGAAATAATGTTTTTATACAAATAACATATATTATACATGTAAAAAGGTGGTTTTGTATAAAATGCCGTTAAAACTCCAAAAAACGTTGAAAAACACGTCATTTATGAAGTTTTTGAGATAAAGTATATTGCCGCAATATTCAATGTTTTTTGTTTATTTTTTATGAAAACAATGAAATAACTAGAAAATCATCGAAAAACCTACTTTTTCGGTGAAAAAGAACTTTTTTCGTGAAATGGCATATATTGCTTTCTTCTTAACTAGAAAAAGATGATCTTTCTTAGATGAGATGTTACTTCTCCTAAACACGATGAAAATGGGATAATTTATGCAATTTTAATAGAAAAAAAAATTGCAATAAAAAGTTAATATATTTCCTGCTTTTTCTTTCATTTTCAATCAAAACAGGGAAATGTAAAGAAAAAACACTGAAAAATCCTTTTTCTAAAAGAAATATATATTTTTTTCTCTGAAATGGCATGTATTACATTTTATATAACATGAAAAAGGGATTTCCTTCAAAATGTTGTTAAAACCAATAAAAAGGTTTAAATACTGTAGTTTATGTAACTTTAAAGAAAAAAAATACATAGTGTACTGGTCTTGTTTTTAATTAAAACATGACAATAAAAAGAAAATTTCTGAAAAACTCACTTTTGGATGTAAGAACATAATTTTTTTTTAATTTCTGAAAAACATTGAAAAAGGGTCATTTATGCAGTTTTAGAGAAAAAAATTATTATCGTTAAATAAGGATAAAAACATAAAACTGGGTAGTTTGTGCAATTCTAGAGAAAAAAAATATTGTCGCAAGAAAGAATGTATTTTTCGGTTTTCTTCCACCAACAAATGAAAATAGGATAAAAACATTGAAAAGTCCCTTTTAAGGCAGAAATTTTGTTTTTATACAAATTGCATATATTATACTTGTAAAAGTGGGTTTTGTGTAAAATGTCGTCAATATTCCTAAAAACGTTGAAAACACATTTAAAATTTTTTTGAGAAAAAAGTATATTATCGCAATATTCATTGTTTTTTTTTTATGAAAACAATGAAATAAGCAGAAAATCACCAAAAAATCTACTTTTCCGGTGAAAAGGAACTTTTTTCGTGAAATGGCTCATATTCCTTTCTTCTTAACTAAGAAAAGATGGTCTTTCTTAGTAAAGTAAAAGTGGGGGGCTTACGCTGTATCAGCGCGTAGCTGCGGGCGCTCATCTCCCGTCTCCTTGGCCTTTGAGCCTGTGGTGGAATAGTCCCCTACCCCGGGACATGGGATGATATGATAATTAATGCAATTTTGAAAGAAAAAAATGAATTGCAGTAAAAAGTCAATATATTTTTTTCATTTTCCTTTATTTTCAATCAAAACATGAAAATGTATAGAAAAAACACTGAAAAATTATTTTTCTAAATTTTTTTTTTTCATTGAAATGGCTTGTATTACATTTTATGTAACATGAAAGAGATTTTCTTCATAATATTGTTAAAACCAATAAAAAGTTTTTAATAGTGTAGCTTATGTAATTTTAAAGAGAAAAAATATATAGTGTATTGGTCTTGTTTTTAATTAAAACATGACAATTAAAAGAAAATTACTGAAAACTCACTTTTGGATTTAAGGATATACTTTTTTTCTAAATCTCTAAAAAAACATTGAAAAAGGGCTCATTTAATTAAAACATGACAATTAAAAGAAAATTGCAGAAAAACTCACTTTTGGATGTAAAAACATAATTTTTTTCTAAATTTCTGAAAAAAACATTGAAAAAAGGCTAATTTAATGGGTAGATTGTGCAATTTTAGAGAAAAAAAATATTGTAGCAAAAAAGAATGTATTTTTTGGTTTTCTTCCACCAACAAATGAAAATAAGATAAAAACATCGAAAAAGTCACTTTTTAGGCAGAAATTTTGGCTTTATACAAATTGCATATATAATACTTGTAAAAGTGAGTTTTGTGTAAAATGCCGTCAATACTCCTAAAAACGTTGAAAAACACATCATTTATAAAAAGTTTGAGAAAAAAATTATATTATCGCAATACTCGTTTTTTTTTTTTTTAATGAAAACAATAAAATAAGCAGAAAATCATCGAAAAATCTACTTTTCCGGTGAAAAGCAACTTTCTTCGTGAAATGGCATATATTCCTTTCTTCTTAACTAAAAAAAATATGGTCTTTCTTAGATGAGATGTTACTTCTCCTAAAAACGCTGAAAAGGGGATAAGTTATGCAATTTTGAAAGAGAAAAATGAATTCCAATAAAAAGTTAAAATATTTTTTGCTTTTTCCTTCATTTTAAATCAAAACATGGAAATGTAAAGAAAAAACACTGAAAACTCCTTTTTTCTAAAAGAAATATATATATATTTTTTTATTGACATGGCTTATATTACATTTTATGTAACATGAAAAAGGGATTTTCTTCAAAATGATGTTAAAACCAATAAAAAGCTTTAAATAGGGTAGTTTATGTAACTTTAAAGAGAAAAAAATATATAGTGTATTGGTCTTGTTTTTAATTAAAACATGAAAATTAAAAAACACACACACACACACACACACACACACACACACACACATAGATAGATAGATAGATGGATAGATGTTTATTGACCACAGCATCAAAATAACAACGTTAATTACAACATAAATATTAAATTTAGTACAAGCGTAAGAACAACAACAACAACAAAAAAATAATAATAATACATAAACAACTGTAGTCCAACAAAATTAACTTCCAGTAAATGAGGCACTGAAAAACAAAAGAGAAACTCTTACAACCATCTTACAGCGAACGCATCAATACATTAATATTCACATGAAAAGAAAAGCAAATTTTTTGTCATAGCGTTATAGCTATATAAAAAAGACATAATTCATCTCCTTGAGGCAAAGATTATATGAGGAAATACTGTCATATTCTAAGTATAAGTACTTAAAATCTCATGAATAATCCTACATACACTAACATCTGTAAAATTTGATAACAAGTCACTCAAAGTATTGAAGTGATAGTGATCCCTGATGTGTTGTGTCTTGGGACACACTTCTGTCACGTGTTGTTCTGTCTGTACGTATCCACAGACACACAAACGCTCATCGAGTGGCAAGCGGCCACGCCCACGCCTATTCCATTGCCCTGTTTCTACTGCTAAGCTATGGCCACACACCCTGAACCGTGTAAATGAAATTCTGTGAATATCATTGATTATTTGTCTCTTGGTATATATATATCATGAACTTCGAACCGAGGATTAATAGTCTTATATACATTACATCTGGTAGTCTGGGAGTTTGCTATGTCATTATGCACATTACACAATAAAGAAGACATCGTAGGAACATCACTGTTTATCATGTGAGTTACAGTTTTTCCGAGGGTTGTGTTTAAGGTCATTACATATTTAATATTAAATGCTAAGGGATCATCAGTCATGTCACGTCTTTCTGTCCACATACTATGGAAATATTTGTGTTGTTTTTGTCTGATAAGGTCCGGCAGGGAAGGATACCCTAACTCAGCATAACATACATTACTGATAGTTGCCCTCCTTCCCCCAGTAACTCCTTCATAGCCCAATTGTACAGCTTTTTAACAAGTTTTATATCCGCGCCTACCCAAGACTCACATCCATACACCAAAGATGACATGAGAGCGGCATCAAATAAACGGCGCTTTACAATAAACGGGATGTCATTGTTTTTTTCGGGCAAATGATACAAATTTTAAAACATGACATAATTTGTTCTGTGCATGCAATTTTACGGCAGATGACATCGAACCGTCGCACGTGAAGGGAGACCCAAGATAAACATAACTGTCACACTGATACACTCTTAACCCATTCACGTACATAGGATCGGCGTCCCCTGCTTGACCATTTATCACAAAGAATTTTGTCTTATTTTCATTTACTTTCATACCGTATTCCACAAAATTCACATACAATTCTGAATTTCTTAATCATGTTGTCCCTTGTCGTGGCTAGTAACACCGTGTCGTCCATATATATTAACGTATGTAACCAGTCTATGAATGGTTCAGGATTACATTTCTGCTTTACCATCTTTATGAGTTGGTCAACATAGATCACAAACAGGATACATGATGTGGATAAACCTTGCCTAACTCCAACTGTCGACGTAACAACTGCACTACCAAGAACACTGAGTAATGTGATACATAGCAACCACAGCGGCAAGAATCACCATCCTACAACCTAAACGTTTTAGAATCATAAATAATTTTGGTCGCTGCATTGTGTCATAAGCTTTTGAAAAGTCGATAAATACCACAAACAACTTCTTTTTCCTCCTCCTTGCAGAGTCAGTCAACAATCGTAGTGTCACAATGTGTTCCAGACACCCACGTTTCCGTTGAGCACCGGCCTGTTCTCGACATGGCTTAAACCACTAATGTAGTCTACTGCAGAGTATCATGTCATACAACTTAGCCATGGAGTTCGTCACACTAATACCCCTGTAGTTATCTGGATTTTGTATATTTCCTTTCTTATGGATAGTAAATATCTTCGCTATGGACCATGCTAAAGGATATTCTCCACCCAGAAAAATTCTGTTAAAAAGGGTTACGATTGTCAGAAATAAGTGTGCCGGTAACATGGAAAATATACCAGGAGAAATTCCATCGGGGCCACAGGCTTTGTCTGGCTTCATGTTTCTAACTTGATCATATATCTCAGCCTGTGAAATGGGACTGTCTAAAATCTGGATACTAACATCTGTGGTAACCTCCTCCATTTCCTGTTGGGCATGTGATGGGTTTAGCACTCTCTCAAAAAATGTCTTGAATTCTTCATCACGAGGTGACTCTTCTTTTTCATGCTTTGCTTTATCAAAATTTCCTCTCCAATCTATTGCTTGCCAAACTCTCGCATCACCCTTGCCCTGCAACAACCTCTCCCATTTACCTAAATCATTATCTCTTACTTCTGCTACCTGATTACAAGTCTTACTTCTAACAGCACAGTTGTACAACTCATTGGATAATATGTTGACAAGACTATCAGTATCAGTATCATCGTTCATGTTAACAGTCACATTAGCAACAGACTCTACAAAACGTTGTCCATCAACATTTGAGAAACGTATAGGTCTCTTTGATAACATTGGTGCATTAACCTGGTTGAGCGATACAAAGTGACACCCCAACATATCTGCTCGTTCATACATTTGTTCAAGGTTTACACCTGTACATGAAACAGTGAGAGAAACTGGAGCGTGATCTGAAGGGAGGCCACACCGCTGTAACACTTGAAAGTCTGTAATACACTTGATCATATCATATGATGCTACACATGTATCAATTTCTGACACCCACGTATCTCCCTTCTTGTAAGTCTTTCCACCAATGTAGTGTTTACCTGATGTCTTTAAGTTATTAACAACAAACAAATTGTTCTCAGCACAAATAGAAAACAGTAATTCAGCATTGGTGTTTGCTGTTGCAATGTCATCAGATATATCAGGGTAAGAAAAACCTTCATCGCTGGGGACATTTACACGTGTAAGTAACTGTCTCACATACTTTCCAAAACGGGCATTCATGTCCCCCACAATAACACTGTTCTTCTGACTCTGAACAGCATGCATTCTCTCCTGAACAGTAGCAAAGGACACATTAGAAAAATATGGAGAATCACACGGTGGTATGTAGCAAAACCCAAAAACAGTACCGGGTATGTTTCTAATCTCTAACCACACCTGATCACCGACACTAACATCCACAGCGTACACTAAGTGTGCGAGACAGGCTTTGACACACACAACAACACCACCTCTGTCACTCGAACCAGCTACTTCACCACGGTATGATATGTATCCAGGAACTTCTACGGATAACCCAGTTTTTATTTCAATAAGACAAACAACATCATATTGAGTCAGTATCCGCAATACATTATCTTTTTCTATTTTTGTATGTGCTGCATTGACATTCCAAGAAAGAATTTTCATGTTATTCACTTGCTGCGGTCCTCTTAGAAAAAAGGTTGTGGTTTCCAACTGTCAATGACACACCCATCCCTGTACAACTTCCTTTCGCGTGTGTCAAGGCATATCATGCAACCTACATTCTCGGGCCGCTCCTTCTCTTTCCTCTCAACTTCTCGTAGTCTCTGCCACTCTTTTCTCACTGTTGGATGAACATCCTTTTTCACATAAGTCTTCTTGTATGGTTCATTCTGATTCTTGAGGCTCCTAGCATGATCCAGGATGTTGCTACGCAAAGTCTTGTCTCGAAGCGTCACCAAAATGGGTCGAGCTCGACGAGCAGCTCCGTTTTCTGTAAGTCTTCCCAGCCTCCGGTGAGATCCATGCAAAGTACCCGCCCCCATCGCTGCCCATACTTTACCAAACTTGTCCTCATCAGTTACTGCGCGGTCGAGAGCTTCATTTTCGTCAGGAACTGCAAGGATGACTAAATTAGCTTCTCTTTCCTTTCTGTCCAAGCTCTCCAAATACATTTGGTGTTTAGCAATGATATCGTCCTGCTTCTCCAGTTTTGCCTCGAGAGCAGCGATTTTCTTATTCGTAGAGCTTTCTGGTGAAGTAACGAGACGCTTTAGCGCATCTAATTCAGTCATTACATCGGTGAGCTTTTTTGTTATCTCAGTTAAGCTGTCCTTCTCATCTTGTGCTGCAAGTGCAAGCACAGCATCAATCAATTCATCTTTGTTTTTCCTTTGGAGTTGTGTACGTTGCATACCTCTGAGTTCTGACAACTGCGTACTAGCCATCTTTACTACTGAGCGGTGATTGTCTCAACAAGCAGTAGTCAAAAGCCGAGCCAAATAATGACGTATTCTGACGTCACACAACCTCTACTGCGCGTGCGCAAGCAGAGGGAGCAGGGTCGAGAGGGGTTTGGCCAAGATACTTCAATTTTCAGAGGCCACAAACGACTGAGCCCAAGTACCCCACAAAAACAACCATATCGCAAACAGCTCTGAAGATGTTGACAGGCCTTTCACAGCAGTGTCAGGGCCTCGGTATGCGTTTTTCCTCCAGAAATACAAGCAAATACTGGAGCACCTCACAGGAGTGTTATGGCTGGCTGGCTGGGACACACACACACACACACACACACACACGGCTTGAGGTACACTAGTAATAGGAATTTTTCCACCTGTAGCTACTAATCAATGAATCACAAACCTGACTGCATTAGTACACTGCCTCTAATCAACTCAGGTACTGCACTTGTACCTATACCTTGCCACTTCTCTGTCTGAAAGATGTGCTGGAACGGGCAGGGAAAAAAACAGGCATATTTTGGTGCACTTGAAACACCACACAACCGATACCTACAAAAAACTCGAACAAATTGAATGAAATACATGTTTCACGTACATTGTTGAAACATTGACGTGCTAACATGGGGGAATACACAGCGGGGAATCGTGGAGCGCCAAGCCTTAACAGCAGCACGTTATGACAAACTCACCAGGAGAACACTACACTATATCTCAATACACACACTAATCGCTCCAGAAAAGATAACGTGACAACATACAATGGACACAATTAAACCACGATATTATTTAACCCTAATAATACTTACATGAACCACAATTCAGTACAGTTGATCCTATGCTAAGTACCCTACACTATTATATGTACATATTCACACAGGCAACACTTGATTCCTTTGCGTCCACGAGAAGAGCTGTTCAGGTTGACACAGGGAAATAGAAACTGACTCATTCATTGATATGTATAAAGGTGCGTCCACGGACAAACACTGTTACCATATCATAGGCAAAGCAGGATGTGAGAGAGAGAGAGAGAGAGAGAGAGAGAGAGAGAGAGAGAGAGAGAGAGAGAGAGAGAGAGAGAGAGAGAGAGAGAGAGAGAGAATGACGAATAGTTACTAGTGTGATTTGAAGAAGGAAGGAAGGAAGGAAAGGCTGGGTTTGAGGGAAATTCAGGGAGAGAGAATAGTTACTAGTGTGATATGTATGGAAAAATATACAGCATAGATACATATACACACAGAAACGCCTTGCTCCTTCACTACGCCAATTTTCCGATGGCGCAAAGACAGCAAGCCGGGTTTTCTCCTCATTATATATATTTTAAGTAATAACAACAACAACAACAACAACAACAACAACAACAACAATAATAATAATAATAATAATAATAATAATAATTATTATATTTTTTTTATTGAGAACAACGTTAAGATCTTTCCCAACCCACAGTGACAGTATATAGAATTTGTCATCACTGATTAACGTTTGTATTTTTCATCTAACTTACTTCTTAACTTTATCCATCAGAATATTAAATTAGAAATACCTGAACACCTATCATAATGGTTCTACACACACTCACGAACACCTATATATTCGTATTTACTTATCTAGATACCTTACATATTAACTTCTTTTTTTAAGCATCAGAATATGAGCTCGGCCATTTCTGACATAGGGGATTTGTACACATTCACAACATCTCTATAGTACACACACACACACACAGAGACAGACACACACACACACAGACACACACACAGACACACACACACACACACACACACACACACACACACACACACACACACACACACACACACACATACTCAACCAGGCACGAGTCTCAACCCTTCACTACAACCAAGAAAAAGCATCACAACTCCTTAATATACACAACGTACTGTTCTGACCCTCATCCACTACAGCTGTAAATAAAGGTTGCTTCACAGAGAAAGAAGAAAATATGGTAATAACATTGTAACACGTGATCTGTACTTAGTTATTATTCAAAGTGTGGTAATTTATCAATGATTAAATGATTTCTTTATAAATAGATGCATTAAATAAATGAAAGAGATTTCATTACATAAGATGGTGAAACAAACTAATTCAAATTGATATTCTTTAAGATATTTAAACGAAACGAAAATCCTTCTTCGGTAAAAAAAAAAAGCGAAATCTATCGTTAAAACATAAACAAAAAGAGGTCATCCTTCGGTCATCAACATAAAATTCTTCCTTCGGTCAACATAAAATTCTTCCTTTGGTCAACATAAAATTCTTCCTTTTGTCAACATAAAATTCTTCTTTCGGTCAACATAAAATTCTTCCTCCGGTCAACATAAAATTCTTCCTTTTGTCAACATAAAATTCTTCCTTTTGTCAACATAAAATTCTTCCTTTTGTCAACATAAAATTCTTCCTTTTGTCAACATAAAATTCTTCCTTTTGTCAACATAAAATTCTTCCTTTGGCCAACATAAAAATTTTCCTTCGGTCAACATAAAATTCTTCCTTTTGTCAACATAAAATTCTTCCTTCGGTCAACATAAAATTCTTCCTTCGGTCAACATAAAATTCTTCCTTTGGTCAACATAAAATTCTTCCTTTGGTCAACATAAAATCCTTCCTTTGGTCAACATAAAATTCTTCCTTTGGTCAACATAAAATCCTTCCTTTGTTGAACATAAAATCCTTCCTTTGGTCAACATAAAATTCTTCCTTTGGTCAACATAAAATCCTTCCTTTGGTCAACATAAAATTCTTCCTTTGGTCAACATAAAATTCTTCCTTTGGTCAACATAAAATTCTTCCTTCGATCATCAATATAAAATTCTTCCTTTGGTCAACATAAAATTCTTCCTTTGGTCAACATAAAATTCTTCCTTTGGTCAACATAAAATTCTTCCTTTGGTCAACATAAAATTCTTCCTTTGGTCAACATAAAATTCTTCCTTTGGTCAACATAAAATTCTTCCTTTGGTCAACATAAAATTCATCCTTTGGTCAACATAAAATCCTTCCTTTGGTCAACATAAAATTCTTCCTTTGGTCAACATAAAATTCTTCCTTTGGTCAACATAAAATCCTTCCTTTGGTCAACATAAAATCCTTCCTTTGGTCAACATAAAATTCTTCCTTCGGTCAACATAAAATTCTTCCTTTGGTCAACATAAAATTCTTCCTTCGGTCAACATAAAATCCTTCCTTTGGTCAACATAAAATCCTTCCTTTGTTCAACATAAAATCCTTCCTTTGTTCAACATAAAATTCTTCCTTTGGTCAACATAAAATTCTTCCTTTGGTCAACATAAAATTCTTCCTTTGGTCATAAACATAAAATTCTTCCTTTGGTCATAAACATGGAGGTCATTCTTCGGTAATCAACATAAAATTCATCCTTTCGTTAAATACGCAGAGGTCATTCTTCGGTCAACACAAAATTCATCCTTCGGTCATCAACATAAAAATCATCCTTCGGTCATAAATATGGAGGTCATCCTTTCAATCTAAACATGGAGGTCATCCTTTCAATCTAAACATGGAGGTCATCCTTTCATCCTAAATAAGAAGAGGTCGTCCTTTCGTCATAAAAAATAAGAGGTCATCATCCTTTGGCTACACATTCATACATACATTCACTCAGGTGAAGATGTGTCCTGTGGGGCTGCGGCCACCCTTTCCTTGCATCTCTCCTACTGGGGGCAGCCTAGCAAGGGGCGCGCTTTCCCCTGCTGGCGGCCTCGCCGGTTTCCCGGGGGCCGCCTAGCACAGGGACCGCTTTCCCCTCACCGGCCGCCTCGCCAAGTGTCCTTCACTTCCTAGGGTGGGGGCAGCCTGGCAGGGGGAGCGCTCCACCCCTGCCGGCAGCCTAGCCGCTGTCCTACAGCCCCACAGTCACGATCTCCTTACCCCCCTCCCAGGCAGGGAGGTCGCCGTACAGAGGGGGGCTGCGCACAGTGTCCTCGAGGCCCACTGTTACAATCTCCTTCCCCTCGGGAGGAGAAGGGGGGCCCACCGCCACTGTGCGCGCCTCCCTGACGGGAGCAGGAGGGTCTTCCTCGACCCTCCTTCCCCTCGCCAGGGGCTCAGTCCTTCGGGCCGCGGCGAACCGCCGGGCCTTGCTCCTGCTCCACTGGGCGAAGGCCGCCCTAGTGGAGGCCAGCCGCTGCTGGTGCTCGGTCAGCTGCGGCTGGCCGTACACAAATCGTATTCCATACACGACCATGTTTGTTTACGATTTGTTATTTTAATTCCGTGAAGATGATCGAGTTTTGGGAAACGGTGAATCAACACCTCCACAAAATGATGACTTTATCAAGGCGTCAAGTCAAATAAAGACAAGTTACAACACCAGCAACATCAAATATAAGAATTACATTACATTGCAATCCTTGTTGTAATAACTAGAAGTCTTACAAATCTATCATTAGAACTATAAAGATGCCCTTAAAAACATGAATGTCTTCAACTGAAGCCTTTGCAAAGTAGTGATGATGAGAGGGACAAGCGTTTCAAAATACGCCCCCCCTCCCCCCCGTCTTACTCTCTCTCTCTCTCTCTCTCTCTCTCTCTCTCTCTCTCTCTCTCTCTCTCTCTCTCTCTCTCTCTCTCTCTCTAAATAAATAAATAAATAAATAAATAAATAAATAAATAAATAAATAAATAAATAAATAAATAAATAAACAAATAAATACATAAATAAATAAATGAACAAATAAATAAATAGAAAACAAATAAACATGGGCTTAATCGTGCACATTTTTTATGCTTCTATAAAAATGAATAAAATAAAAACAGCAGCATAAAAAAACCTGTTGTTTTAAGCTTCTTGTTAAATTGTTGAAAATGCTTACACAGATAAATGAATAAGAACCATAACAGAACCATGACAAATGACGTATAAAGAGCGATC
>CM035196.1:8492228-8525859 GCA_020233015.1 Callinectes sapidus | reverse complement strand
TGTCCCCCGCACTGAATAAATGATGGAATCCTAGACACTCTCCACGGACGTGTGTCACTGTGGTTGTGCAACGCTCCACTCACATCCAGAATTCATCGTGCAAACTGAGGAAGACTCGCTGACGGCTGCATTGAGACTTGGTGAGGATTCTTGTTATGAAAGCTTCCCTGAGCCTACCCCCGGGCCGTTCAGGTGACTCATCCCTCGCAGCGCCAGGAATTACCATAAGAGTCACCTTTGCAGATTAACTAACGGATATCAAGTTATGCGATATCAAGTAATAAAAATATCGAGTTCCTTGAGTTCTTGACATTAATGGGCTTCGTTAAGTGGAAACGAGTTTGTAAATAATGATGCTTACATGGAGAGGAGACAAGCTGCAACAAGCGATATAAGTAATTACGATTGATGTGGCGGTGCGAGTAATGAATCTTGGTCCGTCAACCTGTGGCGAGATAAAACCCTCGGTCATGCCTCGCGTCACTTCCACTTTGAGTCAAAATTATGGAGACGCCGCTCACGAGGGACGCGGATCAGGGAATGAAATGTGCTGTTCGCTTCCCCTACGCTTGATTTAAATGAATGGGGGTGTGCATGCGATAACCAACCACACTTATTTGCAGTGGTAGAGTCTGGTGGTGCGCCATGCCCGGCCTGATACCATCGACACGCCTCCCTCGCAGCTCATCGTGGCGGCAGGAGTAGGTCGTCTGTCTGGGAAGTCGTATAGTTCGTCTGTCTGGGCCTCCGCTGCCCGTCCACCAGTCCATCAAGGTCGTTGTCCTGACAAGTATAGGTGTTAGGTTGAGTCTAGAAGGGAACCGTCACTCATACCAGCGTGCGATCTTATCAGTTTAATGTAACATGAAATTAGAGATAAGAGTTGAAAGGTCAGTCTCCTGTTGATCGGTTGTTAAAAGTTTGTGAGGGGAAAAAGGTTTTATGCATTACCCGTTACCAGTGCGGCTGTGGCTTGGCTGAACTGTTTCGCTTTCAATGCATGAATTTATCTTTCTGTAACGCATATAAAATAAAACACCAAGATCGCTTATACAAATTTATGTGCATTATTAAAACCCATAAGATGCCTAATCATGAATTGTTCTCCTTTTCTTTTCTCCCTCCAAACCCACTCTCATGTAAGGGACGCATCGCCAGACTCACTCGAGTACAAACATTGATACCTCTCACCAGCATCACGTTGCTGCTCCTCCGCGTGCACGAGTTGCCTTTCAGACCAGCCCAATCTGAAGCCTTTATCCGAGCAGGGCGAGGCTACTTCCCCACACACCTCACACACCAACACCAAATGAATGCACTAATTCACTGAATAAAACACGATGATTGCTAACAGCACCGTTATACATAGTAGCATTTTCTTACTTCGATGGGGTGAGGCAGCCAGCCGTTTAGGGCAATATTAGTCACCTCTAGGGATTACTTAAGCACTTCGCCACCCACGCCAACACCTTCTTTCGTGAGGGAACCAGGTGGCAGCTTGAGCAAATATTTGTAAGTGTGAGGTGGTTTCTTTTGACGTTCTCCTGACTGGCTATCATGATGTTTTCCCCGCCACGTGAAGAAAAGGGAGTAGAGGAGGCCAGCAGGATTCAGGCTGTCTGAGAAGAGACGTGCACATGCTCTAATCCTTTTTCTCGGTGTGGATTAGCGATGCTGTGAGGAGAATGTGGTCGTACCGGTTTGGTAGAGAAGTGACAAAGCGGGTAGTCACTCACCGGCCTGATTAGGGCTTACCAGCAGACCGAATCCAAAATGTTTATATCCGCCTCTCGATTTTACCTTCTCGTGATTGTTGACTGGTCCAGCGACGCCTTTTTGCGTATACTATTGATAGGGTTCGATGGCAATAAAGGTTAGTGCTCCTTCTACTTGTTTTCAGAGGCCCTGTATCGCTGAAAACATCTCTTTATTAGGCTCTAAGTGGCACAGTCCGTCTCGTAATGGTCTTGCCGTTTTTATTTGGCGGTAGTGTTGGGTTGCAGGAACTATCTCCGCCCCCGACACTTGTTCCCTGAGGCGCCTCTCCTCTGGCTCAGCAGTGGAGAAAGAAAGAAATTCGTGATTGAGATAAGGATGAAAGGACTGGGTGTTGTGTGGGAGGTGTCGAGATAGTGTGTGTGTGTGTGTGTGTGTGTGTGTGTGTGTGTGTGTGTGTGTGTGTGTGTGTGTGTGTGGACTCAGTTACTACCTCTCGCTCCCACTTGGCAGTACACACAGACACACAAAGTTCATTCTCTCTCTCTCTCTCTCTCTCTCTCTCTCTCTCTCTCTCTCTCTCTCTCTCTCTCTCTCTCTCTCTCTCTCTCGTAGACAGGACAAGACAACACCTACGCAGCGATAGTGGTCGTGATTTACACACTGATATGAATAACCAGCGTGTTTCACTTCTGCAAAAACAATCCATAGCAAAGGGAGGAACCATGTATGAGGCCACACCCTGAACACACACACACACACACACACACACACACGCACACACTACATCCTTGGCTTTATTGTGGGACGTTAGCTGATTGTGGTTTGTTTATATATGCTTGTGAACGAGGGGCAGTTTATTTTCTTCTTAATTATGTTGTCCATGAGGAACGTCTTCTGGACTGTGTGTGTGAGGAGGAAGAGGAGGAGGAGGAGGGAGGATTGGAGAGCAGTGAGTCAACATACCCGGTGGCGCCTCCAGACTTCTATTAACTGGTGCTGTCAGTCACTTAGTCACTCAGCCTCCGATGTGCAAACAGTTGGTCGCGCGAGGGATGTGCGTGTAGGCTGTGTTGTCATGTACTTGCCTCGAAGCACTCATGTTTGCTGATAAGACGCATTTTAATTTACCATCATATCACGTTCATCATCAAACATCGGAGTAAAATGCGCAGACAGTCATTATGTTTGGTTAATAAGGAACAGAAACTCGTAGCTTATCATTCTACTATGTTCAGCCAAGGCGTGTGTTGTTTTTTCTATGTCTGGCTGTACATATACCCAAGGAAGTCTGGTGTGCTACAGAAAGTGTACATTGAAAAGGGAGATGGAGGAGAGAGAGAGAGACGAGGAGGGGGGAGAGTGCAAGGTGGAGGAGGAAGGAAACTTGAGGAGATATTGTAGTAGAACCTCATGCGGTCACAGTAAACCCGTGAGTGAATGAAGGAGGGGGAGGAGGGGGGAGGGTGGGGGTCAGCACAACAACAGGCATTGGAGGCCGACCCAGCCCATGTGAACGTGACGGCCTCGAGTCTTAACTGCGCCGCGACGCCTCATGACGACCCCCGATGCATGGCGGGTCGTGGTGAGCAGGATCGCCATTACAAGTGACGTAATGGTGGGGGAGGGAATGTGCGTCAGATGAGTGTCCAGATAAGGAGGAGCAACACATAAGTAACACAGGCGCTGGGGAGTGTCAGTGGGCACTTGGGTTGATCAGAGCGCATCTTGTGTGTGGGGATTGTGTGAATGCAGTCTCCTTCACGCCATGACACTAAACTGTTTCTCTTTTGTTTACTCCCCAGGGACCTGAGATTCAACAAGATTAGGAGCATCCCGCCAAACCACTTCAAGGACCTCAAACACCTGCACACCCTGTAAGTAGTCAGATTACGATGCTTTTTTGTTCCCACTATCCGTCTTTTGAGAGTCAACGTCTGCGAGGAAAGTTTTTTTTCTCTTTTTTTACGTCGTCTGCAGGAGGAATACATAATTCTGTGGGGAGGGAGGCGAGGGAGAAACACGTTAGCCACCCACGGGGGCCCTGAGAAACACCGTCCTATGGTTACGCCCCTTGCCCTTATACTCTGCCCCTAACCCACCTACCCACCAACACCAACCCCACCTACTCACCAGACCCTCCCTCCCAACCCACCTTCCCCGTTCGCTGCACACTAGTCTGGATAATCAATTTTCATTCCCTTCCTTCAGCTGAGCCCACCCGGTCCTCATTTCCATCTCATTAAGACATCAACAAAGACTTCTAGTTTGGATATAATTAGTAGTGCCAGCGATAAACACGTATTACTCACAGCACAGCGACCTACTACATACAAACAGCGTGACAGGAACAGCGAAAGACGGCGACTACAAAGCGATCCCTCCACTCCCTTGACTCTCCCGCCACTACCCTAGCCACGGTCACAGGTTTAGATGAAATATTAGACACTGCTTTATCACAGGAAGGAGTCACCATAATGTCAATAGCAGCCACCAGTAGGAGTCCCCTCTCGGTAAGTATCTGGAGCGGATCTCATGTAAATTAAGCTCGTATTCATAATCAACTTGCTCTTTCACCACGATAAATTTCCACAGGCCACAGAGATAACTAGCGGGGGTTTTCAAGAGTGTTTTTTTCCATTTAATAATGCTGAAATTTTGTCTCTAAAATCCGTAAAAGTATCTTCAAAAACTCATGTACACTTCAATAAAGCCTTGCGAAATAGCGGAGGTGAAGTACAGAAGCGTTTAAGTATACGAGTCTTAGCAACGTATTTCAAAACTTTTACCCATTAAGTGCATTGCCTTCGATCTTTGTACTCCCCTGGTGGTCGGGACTCCGCAGCACGTGTCTTGAATACCAGCCTGCTTGTCAAGTCCCCAAAGCCAAGAATGTTCCTCACGTAGGTGGTCTGGCGTGGGAGGTGAAGGTGATTGTTGGGGAAATGCTTCAGTTTAGGAATAATGGCAAAGAAAATGAATCTGTTTATTGTCTGCGTTAAGTCCGTTTTTCTCTGCGCTTTGTAAGGTAAACATACCCTTGGCAAAGACAGCCGCGGTGGACCAGGTGTGAGTGTGTGTATGTGTGTGTGTGTGTGTGTGTGTGTGTGTGTGGGTGTGTGTGTGGGTGGGTGGGTGGGTGGGTGGGTGTGTGTTGATGGGTAGTGTAGGTGCAGACTAAGAGGGGAGAGATGCTGCCTGATGGGAGAAAGTATGAAAAAGGTGTTTTCTTATAAAACCAAACTTTAGACTTGTGAATTGTACAACTACAAAATTATCCCGAATACTGAAAATAACACAAAATAACACAAATAACACAAAAAATTGTAAATCATGATAATAATTATACTAACAATAATCATGTTGATGTAATTGGTGTTATTGTTGTTATTATCGTTTATGGAAAGGACACACAGTTGCTCACCAGTATGTTACATGATAATTTGCACCCAACATTTTATGCGTGAACATAATTACACATAATGTCGCATCATATAATAAGCATCCAGACTCATCTTATTCTCTTCCCTCCCCAGCAGAAAACAATAACCGAAAAACGTAATCAGTGACATGAACGAGCAAGTTAATAGACAAGCGACGCTGAATAATTATACGTGATATGAATTCATTGTGTATTTTTCAAGCTCGTCCTCTCCTTGCTGGGCTACTGCGTTTCCAGTGAAGCCTCTGTGTGCCTCGCCTCGCTGCACTGGAAAATATTAATGCAAAGTCGAGGAAACGAAAATCCAGTTTGCATTCATGATTCTTGCGCGTGTGCTTTGTTTGTGGTCTTGGCATTCTTCCCTGTGACAGTTTCCTTAAGGCTCCAGTGTGACCTTTCACCCCAAGGCCAGGCAGGTAACACGCCCCTTGCCCGCCGCACCGAACCAGCCGGCCAGCCATGACCCTTCGCGTCATGGTCGTGTACATATTTAGTAAAATAAGCCATTATTACACGCCGCCGGACCAGTTCCCAGCAGTGTAACGCTTTGCCGTTATTTAAAGGAGGAAATAGACACAGGGCATGTGAAACCTGGCGGCTGAATCAGAGTGCGAAAGAAATGATAATACTTGTTTTCTGTCGAGTCGTCGCAAGGTGAATCGTGTCGGCGAGTCTCGGTAATTCAGGAGTGAGCCGCGGCGTTGCGTCAGTGAGCAATGTAAGAACGCACCATAAACAACTCAAGTGCTCCTAATGAGGCAGTTCTTCTTGTCGTTTACATCGCGATGAAGCTGGCTGAGTCTTGTAATTGTTGGTTGACCATCCCGGCAATGTTTCTTTACTACCACGCACCTCCGCTAAAAGACCCTAACAGCAGCCTGATCTGAAGTGCAAAAGCTCCTCGTCTTGTCAGTATAATTTGTGACATAATCTCTACTGTGATAGCGTAGCAAGGCAAGTCTCAGTCTCGGCGCAGCGCAGCATATGGTTAAGGTCTTGTGCGGTGTGCGATTAGACTCCACCGTCTTGCACGGCTATCCTTGCCTCCCTCCCGCCTTTATCTTCCTCAGTGTTACCACGCAAGATCTGCCTCGAGCAAAAAGGAAAAAAAAATGATGAAGACTGACACATGACCGAGAAGCCAACGGGCCGTGGCAGTGGTGCTCGTAAGGCGTGTTGGGAGGCGGGACTGTGATCCTTGCTGCTGAGGGTGTGGTGGTGTTGGCTCTTTCACCCGCCTTTCATCTTTAGGGTGTCAGACGAGGCTTATTTCGTATGACCCTCTGATGATACTAATTGCACATTTTGTTACATGTTCTCTTTACTTCGCCTTGTATCTCGGTCAGTGAATATATAAGCAAGAATGAGTATGTGAAGGTGATTACCTCGGTGAAGGCCGCACAAAAGGGAACCGAGGCGATGAACTCTGGTTTCTGTGATGAAAGCCTTGCGTGTGGGTATCTGATGACAACCCGTGAATGATTCGGCACCGCACTGTGTGCTGAACGGCCTTGTGACTGGAGTCAAGGCAGCATTCATGCAACAACACCAAGGTTATGTGTATGATTGTGTCTGAATGACTGACTGTATTGCTCCAACAAACGTGAGTGCCATCAGTGACATATCCTATGAAAGTCAACATTATTTTGCAGCGGTTTTGGCGTTGCCGGTTAGTGAAGCTGGGGCGTGCCGGCCATGAAAGGCTGTGAGGGCCAGGCGGAGTCTCGCCCAGGGAGGTGATTGCTTCAAGTGCTTGAGAGTGCTGGGAATGTGTACCTTACTCTCTCTCTCTCTCTCTCTCTCTCTCTCTCTCTCTCTCTCTCTCTCTCTCTCTCTCTCTCTCTCTTATACATTCTGCTGATGTGAGGTGACATCAAGAAAGATACATAGATAGCAGGAAAAGGGCAGATAGATATCAATGTGTGTGTGTGTGTGTGTGTGTGTGTGTGTGTGTGTGTGTGTGTGTGTGTGTGTGTGTGTGTGCATTATAAGTTCCTCCAAGTAAGGGCAGCCAGCGCTGAATCCTAGCTAGTCGTGGCGGCGCCCATGCACAGGTCTGTCACAAACAGTCGCCTGGTGGATGTGATGATCGAGTGGCGTGCCAGCAAGGCGCCGCATGACAAACGGGATATTTACTCGCAATAAGCAGGCTGTCCCTCGGGGTAATGAGCCTTCAGTCAATGTGCTGGACGAAGCAACAACAGCAACAGTGGTGATAATGACGGCGTTGTGAATAGTAATGATGATAACAAAAATGGTAATAGCAATAATAATAATAATAATAATAATAATAATAATAATAATAATAATAATAATAATAATAATAATAATAATAGCAACAACAACAACAACAACAACAGAACCAACAACAAAAGCAAACATTTATAACTACAACAACATTAACAGTAGTGGCAAGGGCTTTGTGTGGGCGAGACGAGAGTGGTGGGCGTGGCGGTGTTCCCACGCAGCGGCTGGGCGGGGGTGGCCGAGGCGCGGGGCAACTGCAGGCGGGAGGCAGGAGCGGTGCTAGATGGGCGGGAGGACCTCACCAAGACAACCATCTGAGCCGCCCCTGCACCCCTGCCACGCCCCAGGGGTGTGTGCTCCTCAGAAGGACGCTTTCTGAAGTTAACCTTTCTCCCCTTAGTGACCCGTGACTCCTGGCCGCCCTTCAGCCTGTCCTACACGCCACTCGTGGGAATGAATCAAACTCCCTGTCGAAGAGAGCAAAACAAAGGCTCCACGATGGCCATCTGAGCTCGCCAGAAAACAATCCTTTCTCGGACTACACACTCGAAATGTTACCGGCATTTCCTCGGTGACAAAGGAGCGAGAACATTGGGATAGAAGTAGCAGTGTGGATTATTGGTTTTAATGAGAAGCATGAGATAGAGTTTATAAAATCCTCTGTGTTTTAAAAGGAGGAATGTATCTCTTTATGACACATAATAATGTCAAAGTTCCTTGGGTGGTAAAGGAAAGAAAGGTCTCGTAGAAAAGCAGTATTATACGATATAATTTTCAATGACAGGCATGGCTAATGGCAAACTAACTACTTTGTGCTCCGAAGATGAAAGATAATGTTTCTCAGTGGCATGAGTAACATTATCGACGTTCATTAACTGCTGGAGGAACTGAAAGACTGGTTAGACGGTAGCACTTTAAAACATTGTCTTCATAAGAAGCTTATTAATGATCAATACCGTGAACTGTGATGAAGGACGAGGGATTGCAGTAGCCTGACTTACCGACCCACACTCCGTTTCAAGGAGGCGGAAAAGAAGCAGAGATTAATCACAGGTTTAAGCAGACTGTAGCGAATCAAGATTGAGGGCGTGTACGAGGCTACCGTGCTGAGCGTGTCCTTTCAAGCCTAACGATGAGGAAGGGTGTCTCGAGACCCTGGCGCAGCGGGGAAGGGACAGATCAGCTCCCCGCCAAGGACCAGTGGCGCAGCAGACACTAATGAGCGAATCACTTGGCTTCCATCTACTCAGCGCTGGCCGTAAGCCATTCATGCCTAACCCAACTCCATAGGTAGAGTGTGAAGATGAATGACAGTTAATCTCTTGCTATCAAAACGACTCTTAATAAAGTAGGGATAAAGATGTTGGATGACTCTGCATGCAGCTTCCTAGTGAGACTCATTAGATAGGAGAGACCGTATTTAAACTATATAAAAGAGCAGCTCGGATTAAAAAAAGAACACACACACACACACACACACACACACACACACACACACACACACACACACACACACACACACACACACACACACACACACACACACACACACACACGTATTTTTGGCAGGATCATTGATCATCATCACTTTAGGAGTGTTAAAAGGTGATGGTGGAAAGCAGCAGTAAAGTAATGACAGTGTTTACATGTCACTCAGTATCATCACTGAGGAGCAAAACACAAACATAATACAGTAATAAAATTGTTACACGTAATCATTACATGGTTATTATTCAGTGTGGTAATTTCTTAAAAAGATTAAATGATTTCTTTGTGAATAGATGCATTGAAGAACTGAAAGGGATTTGATTACATAAGATGATGAAACTAACTAAACTGATATTCTTTAAGATATATAAACGAAACAAAAACGAACGAAACGAAACGAAACTAAACAAAAATCCTTCTTCGGTCAAAAAATAGCGAAATCCATCGTTGGAACATAAACAGAAAGAGGTCATCCTTTGGTGGTCAACATAAAATCCTTCCTTTGGTCAACATAAAATTCTTCCTTCGGTCAACATAAAATTCTTCCTTTGGTCAACATAAAATCCTTCCTTTGGTCAACATAAAATCCTTCCTTTGGTCAACATAAAATTCTTCCTTTGGTCAACATAAAATTCTTCCTTTGGTCAACATAAAATCCTTCCTTTGGTCAACATAAAATCCTTCCTTCGGTCAACATAAAATTCTTCCTTTGGTCAACATAAAATTCTTCCTTTGGTCAACATAAAATTCTTCCTTTGGTCAACATAAAATTCTTCCTTTGGTCAACATAAAATTCTTCCTTTGGTCAACATAAAATTCTTCCTTTGGTCAACATAAAATCCTTCCTTTGGTCAACATAAAATTCTTCCTTTGGTCAACATAAAATCCTTCTTCCTTTGGTCAACATAAAATCCTTCCTTTGGTCAACATAAAATCCTTCCTTTGGTCAACATAAAATTCATCCTTCGGTCAACATAAAATTCTTCCTTTGGTCAACATAAAATCCTTCCTTTGGTCATAAACATAAAATTCTTCCTTTAGTCATAAACATGGAGGTCATTCTTCGGTCATCAACATAAAAATCATCCTTCGGTCATAAATATGGAGGTCATCCTTTCAATCTAAACATGGAGGTCATCCTTTCATCCTAAACATGGAGGTCATCCTTTCAATCTAAACATGGAGGTCATCCTTTCAATCTAAACATGGAGGTCATCCTTTCATCCTAAACAAGAAGAGGTCGTCCTTTCGTCATAAAAAATAAGAGGTCATCATCCTTTGGGTACACATTCATACATACATTCATTCAGGTGAAGATGTGTCCTGTGGGGCTGCGGCCACCCTTTCCTTGCATCTCTCCTACTGGGGGCAGCCTAGCAAGGGGCGCGCTTTCCCCTGCTGGCGGCCTCGCCGGTGTCCCGGGGGCCGCCTAGCACAGGGACCGCTTTCCCCTCACCGGCCGCCTCGCCAAGTGTCCTTCACTTCCTAGGGTGGGGGCAGCCTGGCAGGGGGAGCGCTCCACCCCTGCCGGCAGCCTATCCGCTGTCCTACAGCCCCACAGTCACGATCTCCTTACCCCCCTCCCAGGCAGGGAGGTCGCCGTACAGAGGGGGGCTGCGCACAGTGTCCTCGAGGCCCACTGTTACAATCTCCTTCTCCTCGGGAGGAGAAGGGGGGCCCACCGCCACTGTGCGCGTCTCCCTGACGGGAGCAGGAGGGTCTTCCTCGACCCTCCTTCCCCTCGCCAGGGGCTCAGTCCTTCGGGCCGCGGCGAACCGCCGGGCCTTGCTCCTGCTCCACTGGGCGAAGGCCGCCCTAGTGGAGGCCAGCCGCTGCTGGTGCTCGGTCAGCTGCGGCTGGCCGTACACAAATCGTATTCCATACACGACCATGTTTGTTTACGATTTGTTATTTTAATTCCGTGAAGATGATCGAGTTTTGGGAAACGGTGAATCAACACCTCCACAAAATGATGACTTTATCAAGGCGTCAAGTCAAATAAAGACAAGTTACAACACCAGCAACATCAAATATAAGAATTACATTACATTGCAATCCTTGTTGTAATAACTAGAAGTCTTACAAATCTATCATTAGAACTATAAAGATGCCCTTAAAAACATGAATGTCTTCAACTGAAGCCTTTGCAAAGTAGTGATGATGAGAGGGACAAGCGTTTCAAAATACGCCCCCCCTCCCCCCCGTCTTACTCTCTCTCTCTCTCTCTCTCTCTCTCTCTCTCTCTCTCTCTCTCTCTCTCTCTCTCTCTCTCTCTCTCTCTCTCTCTTTCTCTCGCTCTCTAAATAAATGAATAAATAAATAAATAAATAAATAAATAAATAAATAAATAAATAAATAAACAAATAAATAAATAGATAAATAAATGAACAAATAAATAAATAGAAAACAAATAAACATGGGCTTAATTGTGCACATTTTTATGCTTCTATAAAAATAAATAAAATAAAAACAGCAGCATAAAAAACCTGTTGGTTTAAGCTTCTTATTGAATTGTTGAATATGCATACACAGATAAATGAATAAATAGATAAGTAAATGAATAAACAAACGCATTGCAGTACTAATCACAGTAATCCAATAATCAACATTAACGGTTAATACAAATAACATGAATGAGAAGAATAGAGAAAAGAAAAAAACTTTCTTTGTTATGGTCGACAAAAAAAAGGAAAAAAGAAAAAAAAAAGATACCGATCTTGTAAAGTCACTTAAAAAAAAAAAAAAAAATTGATAGAGTAACTGCCGAAAGTAGATTTCATGTACTCAGCGCTGGCCGTAAGTCATTAATGCTTAGCCCATTTCCATAGACAGAGTGTAAAGATCAAAGACAGTTCATCTTTCGCTATCAAAACGACCAATAAAAAAAGTGGGAATAAAGATGTTGGGTGAATATGCATGCTGCTTCCTAGGGAGACATGAAATATGAAAGACAATATTTAAAGTATATAAAAGGGCAGCTTGGACTAAAAAAAAAAAAAAAAAAGAAAAAAAAAAAAAAGAAAAAAGGACTTGAGTACCCCAGCAGAGAATTAAACGGAGAGTACAATTTTCGAACCAGAGAAAATATATACATAGTGGTTTCTGTATAAGGTTTCTCTCGTCTGGAACAAGATGTAGTGTACAGCCACATCGGTGGAAGCAAAGGTTAAATAAATACTTGGGGGTGAGTGGAAGGCGTGTGGGGAGCTGAACGATGCCTGCCATGTGTGGATCTCACCTTATCAAGTTCCCCATTTCCTTTCGCTCTTTTGTTTAAGTCTACATTTTCCTGGTAAACTTAAATATTCAAAAGCTTGATGTCTGCTGCAACACTGAAAGAATAAATAACCGAGAGACAAATTATAAAACCACAAGAGCTTTCCCTTATTGAAATCACGTGACCCAAAGCTGCTTATCAAGACCAATACCACAACTGTCTTATCGAGGAGTCTGTGGTCGTGTGGTCGTGCGTCGAGGGAAGATCGAGCGCCGGGGGTCGTGTTCTGAGGGAAGTGCACGGCTCATCTCGCCAGCCTGGGGTCGGCCGAGGTCACGGGGTCTCCTGGGAGGGTCTGGGGACATTGCGTAACCCCCTATATATGAGCCGAGGTGGCCCACCCATCCCTGGCAGTCAGCCCTATCCGGCCCACTTGGCCACTCAACGATGACCGCAGAGGTGCCCTTATGCCCTCCCGACGCGCTGCTCTGTGTTTGCTGGGGCTCACTTGTCACAATACCCGTCAAGTCCTTACGATGTTTTCTGTCCTGCCTTGTCAGCTCCAGCCTGTATTCTCAATTGCTGTGGCGAAAACATGTGGTAAATACTAACCTGGGTGTGTAAGATAAAGAAAAGGAAGATAAAGGTTAAAATTCTGGTGTGTTCAAATTTGACTTCTAAATAAATCAAATTCATAAATAAAACATGAGAAAACTTTGCTTCAGAAAAACGTGACTTCTAAATGAATGAATGAAAACTAAGGTATATAATGAATTAAATATAACGTATACAAACTTAAAATGGAAACAGGGAACAAAATTTAAGTTCTGGCGTCGTGAAATATGTTTCTTACGAATAGAAAATAAAACTGAGAATTGCACTGCAGCGAGAACTACTTCCGAATAAATTAATAAGAAGCCATGAGATAATTGCAAAGTGGAAGCCAAAGATATAAACGTAAGATAAAATGAGGGTTGCTGGCGCTGCTCCTCGTAAAGTATGCTCCTTACGAATAGAAAGGGCAGTGCTCCAGTAACAGCTCCCTCCAAATGAAGCGAGCTGATTATCAAAGGAATGCGCCTTAAACCCAGGTGGCCATAATGCCTTATAAAGAGGGAGTAGTAAACTGTATTCGCTCACATACGAAGGCCACCGAATTGCTCCTACAGTTTTAAAACATTAAGGGGAAAAAAGAGGAAGAAAAAGATAAACGTTTCATTCGTATTTTCAGTAACAGTTCCAGCTGAGGGAATTTTTTTATGCCTAATGCTACAGAGTTAAGTAGTGTTATCGGTATCGAGGCGGAATATCTATGCTTAATTGGTCTGGAAACCTTTGTCTCCCTTAAGCTGATTTATGGAGAATTAACGCGCTGGCTCCCGAGTAATTATTTTGATGTTTTCTTTTAATTGGTTCAACCTGTTCTCCATTATTCTGGTAGAAGCTACACACACACACACACACACACACACACACACACACACACACACACACACACACACACACACACACACACACACACACACACACACACACACGCACATACACACACACACACACACACACACACACACACACACACACACGAGGCTTTCAACTACTTATTCCATCTATTACGTGAGAAGCCTGGATAAAAGGAAAGATATTCATATGTCACGCCTTGCTGGTCTTTACAACAAGGCAACAAGAAATCGGAAATATCGCTAATGTTAATGAATTCAGCTCTTTGATAATTGGATTTTTCACAGTCCCTCAGTAAACATGAAAAAGAGTCCTGTTTTTCGTTGGAGACCGATTCGTTTTGCCCGATCGCACCAATCCGAGGCGCTGGCTGGAGCCTAGACAAAGAGCCTCCCGCTGTGATAACCCGATGCTTGTTCATGGTAATATGTGGGAGTTTGCTGAGCGTCAGACCCGCCACCCACGTCACCCCTCAAGGCTTTCTCGCCAGCCTCGCCCTGTTAACACCGCTGCCCCATGAGAGTATCGTACTCCAACACTGCTAATTTTGGTCGCCTTCTGTTAGTCCTCGACCCTAGTAAGGTTAGGCAAACATTCCCCGAGAAAAACGCTCGTGTTGGCTTGATCTTTGGTAGGGAAGTGCCCGTGACCGCTCTCTCCGTATAGGTAAGGAAAGGTGGCGCTTACTCTTACAGCGGAGGGAAGAGGGACATTGGAGTTTACTTTCGCCTATGATTTGCGCGAGGGACAGTGAAGTGGCGTCTCAAGGAGGAGGTTCTTCTTGTACGAATATTCAGTTTTCTTAAGAACAGGTACCCGAGTCAGCTTCCATAATCAACTCCGCAGGGAGGGTTAGGCCACGAAGAGCCGCGTCCCTATCCACCTTAAGAGGACCTGCGGGAGAATAATCACCTGCCCTGTGTCACCCTCTCACCGCTCGCCATCCTCCTCCGTCACCCTCCCAGCACGACAACCGTCACCCTCGCCTCTGTGTGGGGACAGGCTTCCGCTACTCCTCTGATACTGTCTGGCAGGTGACGCGACGCTCAGTTACCTTCACCACAGCGACCCGATTTCTTGCCCACAGAACACTGAACAAAGAACACTGAATCCTCCCCCCCACCCCCACCTTTGGAGCCTTTATGTTTCATGGGAAGATTTATGTGAGTGGATGCTTGGTTAGTGTGCGACTTAATGCCTCCTGAACGGATCTAAATGGAAAATGAAGAGATGCAATAGCGGGGCGTTGCTAAACCAGCTATTTGTAAGAATATGACGAAAAATTATGCTTTAATTGCTTGGATTTTCGTTGTTGATGTTATTTAAAGCATCAAACATTTTTTATTTCTTTATTTATTTTTTGTTCGTGTGTGTGTGTGGATGTGCTAGAGAATCAGCCAAGGAGATCTCGGTACAAGAGCTCATTTGTCCCAAAAAATTAGAAAGGAAGAGAGCCAAAGGAGGGGGTGAAGGAGCTTTCATTATTCATGCATATCTTTACCCAAGGACGAATGATGAGATAGCGCCATTATTACTCTATGTGTGTGTGTGTGTGTGTGTGTGTGTGTGTGTGTGTGTGTGTGTGTGTGTGTGTGTGTGTTTCCAAACTAGATGATTATATGTAGATTTATTTCTATAGAGTATAGCACTGTTTCTCATTACTTTCTTTGACTGATCCCTGCCTTTCTTCCCTCCCATAGGCTGCTCAACAACAACCACATCACACGGCTCCAGAACACGACCTTCACCGGCCTCGAGTCCCTTCGTTACCTGTAAGTACCTCTCCTACATCCTCGCCACTCCCCTGAAACTCCCTTGCTGTCCTTCCTCCACTCCTTCCATTCCTAAGCTAAGTCCCACTCCTCTTCCTCTACTCCCCCTCCACTTCTTCCCCGCTGTTTCCCCCTCACGTAATCTTAGCATTTTTCTCCCCACATTCCAGAATTTGTTCAGGTTGGTGATGTATTTTCCACCTAAAAAAAAATCGTGCTGTTCTGTTTGTGTTGAATTCAAGGGGCATTCACCACGTGTACAAGTTATTGCATATTCTCTCTCTCTCTCTCTCTCTCTCTCTCTCTCTCTCTCTCTCTCTCTCTCTCTCTCTCTCTCTCTCTCTCTCTCTCTCTCTCTCTCTCTAAAACACAGCTGACTCTGGTCTTCCTTTACTACAGAACTGCCTTCCCTTCCCTTGCAGATATTTGTACAAGAACAGGATACGAATTATAGAGAAGGGAGTGTTCAAGAACCTGAGCAATTTAGAACAGCTGTAAGTATGATTATTATTTCCACTAGTACAGCTCCTTTATAAAATCTGCATTTTCTTTATCAACTTGAAATCACATGTATATGTAATAGAAAATAATGATAATTTACAGTGGCGTTTATGAGCATAGCAATTCGGCCTTCCGTGTGTAGTATTTCACCTGCATTGAAAATAAACCTATAATACATCTGCATAATGCTAATACTAATATCATATTCGTTGTTCTGTTCAAACCTGACGTGCTCGACTGTTAAGTCTACGATCTTTGAACGCTCGATTTCGTAAAATTTTTGAACTGCAGTAAAGACCTTGCCATTTACTTTGAAAACTAAGAAGCAAACCACACTCAATGAGTGAGAAAATAAATCAGTATTCACACTTCTGCATGAAATAGAATATCAGAATGCCCACAAATTTGAACTATCCATCAGACGTGAGCTGCGTCAGTGACAAGCCCTCCTCATTGCTGATGATCTGAACAAATTCAGTGACGTCACCCTTATGGATTCCCTTCGCCCCCTCAAGAAACAGAATGACACACACACACACACACACACACACACACACACACACACACACACACACACACACACACACACACACACACATACACACACACACACACACACACACTTGGTTAAATTGCCTGCACCTGCGTCGCGTGACACCGCCACCATCACCATCACCACCACCACCACCACGGCAACGCTTCCTGCCCTCTCCCTTCACTCTGCACACTCCCGTGTCATTTCAGGTACCTTCATTTCAACGACCTTGCAACATTCGAGGCCGACACCTTCTCCAATCTCACCAGCCTTCAGCGGTTGTGAGTACTCATGCCCGTGTCTCCTGAGTTCACGGTGGAACGTTCCTTCATCTCTCTATCTGCTGCGTGGTGAGAGAATCATGTCCCACTTGTCCCACTACATTGATTGACTCCAATTAAGGTCTACCAATTTAACTTCCTATGTGGTACCTGCATAGATTTCCATACCACACAGCAGAGCGGAGATGTTATAAGTTAAGCTGATGGACGGTGAGAGAATGGCTGACCTAATGTGTATCTGCCTGTTTTGCAGATACCTTCATTTCAACAAGATTGTCAAATTACCAACCGATGTATTCTCCACTTTGAATAGGTTACAAAGGCTGTAAGTAAAAGACCAACGTGAACTCATAGTGGATGATACCAATTAATAGCACGTCACCATGCGGTTCAGTCTTTCATGATGACTTGACTTGGAATGGTCCTACACTATAATTCTATTGTTTCTTTTTCTCCTCGTAGCTCTACAGTAGCGGTTGCTGTAAATAGTCTCTCCTTTCGTGGTTATTTGAGGTCTTTTGTATAAACTGTAAAGAAGTCCTCCTTTTCTCCTGTTTTTTTTCTACCTTTTACTTAGTATTATTTACTTCACGTGCATGGTAGCAGCTTGTCACGGGAGCTACGGTTCTTGTAACAAAGAGAGGGCGTTGACCCACCGTGTAGTCACATATGCATTGATCTCTATGATTCATTCCTTTTCCCTAAAATAAAACCAGAATTCTTAGTAAATAATTTCTCTATGATTTACGGAAAGCAGTACAGTACCTACATGTATATATTTATGATCACTTTTATTATAGTTATTAGCTGTAATATAAGCACTATGAGCACAATCCATATATGAGTTTTTAAATTATACTTTTTTTTTATTGTAGGCATGTATCTCTTTTGGTACTTCCTCTCATAGATTACACCTCCATGCTAGGAGTAGCCTTTCTTGATATAATTTTAAGTAAATGTTTTAAGAATTAGACTTTTAACCTAGAATTAATGTTTTAGTTTCTTAAAATCATTTCTGCAGAATATCACATGTATGCTTTTGAAAACCTGGATAATCTTAGGATGCTACTTGCTATTTGTTTATATTGATTCTGTATGGAGGCTTAAGAATGATCATTTGTGTCGCAGTTGCTTATCAGTTTTCTCAACAGCACATTCCTGCAGCTTATCTCCACCACGTACAGAAAGGACCATTCAATCATACATTTTTGCGTTGTTTGCGATTTGTTTATGCTCTTTATGAAATTTATCAGTTTTAAGCTTGTTTTCATGATTCTAGTGACAATTTAATACTTTACGTTGTGAATGAAAAAAAGAAACACTCACGAGATCGCGACTCTTATTTTTGTGGCCTTTGTAAATATGTAGACCTTGAGAGAAGAAAACATTTAAAAACACGAGCAGTGCTATTGCAACATCACATTATTCAGGGATCTCTGTTAATAGCGCTGCTAGATACTTTCCCACCATTGTCACCAAGGATAATATAGAGAATACTTCGTGAATTTCCATTCGCTTTTACGTTCATGTGCTATTTACATGTAATTCATATATTAAGTATATATTTACGTGCATAAAGCAGCAGTCACCGAGCGTGAACATTGAGCGGTGTTTGCTTTATTGGTGAAGATGGCCGAACGTTGACTTTCCTGCAATTTCAGATTTTTGCACAACAATCGTCTTCAAAGAGTACCAAGAGGTGCATTCTCCAACCTACATGCCCTCAGACGACTGTGAGTATCTCTGTTTTGTATAACTTGAACGATAAATCAATAATCATATAAAAAGGGGGAAATAGAATGCACGGATCCTTGAAATACAGTCTTGCAATCTACTAGATCTGCACTACAGTTGTATATAACCTTTTTCCTCAATGGGCCACAGGCGGCTGGACTCTAATGCACTGGTGTGTGACTGCCGGCTTATGTGGCTGGCCCAGATGGTGAAGGAGAAGCAGCACACCACGCAGGTTGCCGCCACCTGCCATTTCCCCTCTGAACTCCAAGGAAAGAGCCTCACTTCGCTCACAGACTCAGAGTTCCAGTGTCGCGGTGAGTTCTGAGCACACACACACACACACACACACACACACACACATTTTGGTCCTTATTTTCTTCATTAACCTTCACTGATTAACTCTGGAGTTCCCCAACTGCTTTATATTTTCCCATTTATATGACTTGAATTCTTGCAAGAGGGAGGGGTCTCAAATGCTTCCTTTTTAATTTTACATTTCTTTGGGTACAGTTGGCTGGTGCCTCTCTTACATAACCTCCCCCTTCCCCCCAAAAAAGGAGAAAAAAAAACATTAATCTTCCATGATTCAACTATATATCCCTTATATTGCAGGAAAACCCCTCATTAAGGAAGGTCCAGCCGATGTGGAGGTCAAATTTGGCAGCACTGCTTACTTCACCTGCAAGGTTGAGGGCGAACCATTCCCTGAGGTGGTCTGGTTTCACAAGTGAGTGATGGATTAATTTTCTCTTCAAATGAGTGAAACATTGAATCTCTGGTACTGTTTTTTTTTTTATTTTGTGTTATTTTTATCAGTAGAACACCTACTTAATGTAATTTTCTATCATAGTCATGTATTATAGGCTTCTGAGGACAACGCAGCATTTATGAGTTCATACGTATGGTCTTTTCATCCTAATATTACACAGCCTCCCTTTGTTCCTTTCTAGAAACTCCCTATTGCATCTTCATACTCTTACTACTCAGCAATCCCATTCTTAACTCTCTCACACGAAAGTCTACTACAGTATTTGCTCTATAATTCATTTTTTCTATGATGATGATGAAAATGATCATAATAGTGAAAATAATGATAATGATAGTAATAATGATGATAATTATAATAATAATAATAATAATAATAATAATAATAATAATAATAATAAGGATGATGATAATAATAATAATAGAAATAATAATAGTACACAATGTAAGGGATGAGTAAATGCTATGAAAGAAACCTGAAAGAGAAGAAGACTGATACTGGAACATTACAGAATGGTGTGTGTAAGGCAATCAGTCGTGGTGGGGGAGGGTACTTGCTGTGAAGGAGCTTTATTCTAGATTAAACTGTTCAAAGTGTGTTTCTCATCCACCAAAGTGAGGGCAGAGGTAACTTCTCTCTTTTGTTGGTGGCTGATTGGTTTATAAAGTTGTGAAAATGGGAGTGGCTATCTTAATTGTGCCTTGTCTTGGCCTTCCACCTTTTTTAAGAGAGACAACCTATGTACTATATTATGTAATAATGATGATAATTATAATATCAATATAGTACACATGTTTTTTGTCACAATTAACTGATCTTGACTCTTATTATACAGCAATGAAGTGATCAGTGACAAATCAAGGCACAGTGTCCTGAATGATGGAACACTGATGATTGAGAACACTCAGGATGATGACTTTGGCTTCTATGAGTGCATGGCCATCAACCACATGGGGGAGGTGAAGTCTCGTAAGGCCAAGATGGCACCTGAAGAGCAGCAAGATGAAGCATTTGATGAAGCTGCCAATTCTGTCGAGGCTGGTAATTCTCTTTCATATTTGCTGTATGTACACACTAACAGATAAAGCACATATTATTTACCCAAAAAAGGAAATTTGTGGCTTGTGAAAGGTAAAATAACTGTCCCATTTTGTTGATTGAGCTTGCTAAACATTGCAGTTTTGCCTTACAGATATATTAATACAAAATCTTAACTTAATGTGTAATAGTAAATGCTTATGGTAATAATGTACATATTCATCTTTTATTTTTCACATTAGTTACAGGTCCATCAAAGCCACGTTTTCTTCGCCTGCCAAGTAATATCAATGTGACGGAAGGTGATGCTGTGGAGTTACGGTGTGAGGCTTCAGGGACCCCAAAGCCTGATATTGTTTGGAACAAAAACAATGAGCCAATTGCACTGGGTCCAAGAATTCAGGTTAGAATTATACAACTTTTCTTTGGATTTAAATTGCCTTGGCATTAATAATAAATACCTGATAAACATTTTTATCTGATAAACATTTTTTTTCTTTTGAAATGTGATATGTGGCTGTGAATAAACAACTGATGACTTGACTTCTTACCTCAGGTGTCCAACCAGGGTTCACTCTCCATCTCAATAACTGAAAGAGGAGATGCTGGCAACTACAGATGTACTGTTGCTAATTACCTTGGGAGGGTTGCTGCCACAGCCATACTCAGAGTGTTTGGTAAATATGTTTGGAAGTTGTGACCAGCATTCACTTAAGAATGTTTAGACTTCCCATTAAGGAATGCCTGTGAATGTGAATAGAAATCTTCATCTCAGCTACCTCTCTTTAAGGGATATGGGGAGTAAATTATTAGATGACAAAGGTAAGAAATGTACATCAAGCAAAGGAGAATTGGGCAGAGCTAGATGAGAAGACATCACACAGACACTATAATGGTAAATCACATATGGAATAAAGCAGACTATATAAACTGTCTGAAAAAATATATAATTTCAGTTCCACCCAGGTTGACAGTGGAACCGGATGACAAGTATGTCAGCCCAGGATCCAATGTGCAGTTCACATGTGAGGCTGATGGTGTTCCTCAGCCCATCATCACCTGGTACAAAGATGGCCAGACCATTTTTCCTTTCGGTGGCTACACACTCTCCCTACATGGTGAGTCCTTTCTTAAAGAGTGTGTTTTGTATACAACTCAGAATTGGTGGTACAATGCAATGAAAAAATGTTAAGTTAGAGTAAATATCTGTACTTTTTACTAATCCTTTGTTATTCTTTTTCTGACGTCCAATGTTTTGATAATTTTTTATAACTTTTGAATCTGTTTTTAGGTTTCACGCTGGGAGTGCAACAAGTGCAACCATCAAATGAAGGAGAATACATATGCAGAGCTCGCAATGCTGCTGGGGCACAGGAAGCCTCAGCTGTCCTTTACGTTCGAGACAGGGTATAGGAAATCCTTTACTGTACTAGTATGATTACCTTGTTATTAGATATATGTAGGTATGTGTATGTATGTATGGACATACCTATTTTTTGTCGTGTTCACTTTCCTTTGAAGAGAATATCAACTTGGTATTTTAGATTTAGGGACAAAAAAACTTTGGATGTTTTTGGTGTAGCTGTTAAACTTTTATCTCTTACTTGACTTTCTGTTGTGAGAGTTACCCTGTTTCTCCACAGGTTGCTCCTATTATTCACACTGAGCCTCGGGACATGTTGGCAAAGGAAGATGATGAAGTGGTTGTGCTGCCATGCAGGGCTGAAGGACAGCCCCAGCCAAGTGTGAGGTGGAGGAAAGATGGTGATATATTGACCCCTACTGATAAATACAGGTAAAATGCCTGTTAATTTAAAGAATTTGATATGAGTATACGTCTGCTGTATGCTGCAGTGGTGGGAAACTTACCTAGCCATAATCTTTGTGCCAATTGACCAGAAAATGATAACAAATTTGCACCATTTAGTGTATATGTACTATATATATTGTTATCTAGTCGCTTGGTTATTATTCTATGATTTTTTCATTTACATGACCAAAAAATATTTCTGAATATGTAGAAGTCCTATAAAGTGAGTGAATAACTCAGTTTTTTCAGATAAATTTCTATGATCAATATTTATTATTACTTTCCAGGATTGAAAGTGATCACTCCTTATCAATTCACAATATTACACAAGATGATGCAGGGTTGTATGAGTGCACTGCACAGAACAATATTGGGTATGCAACTGCCACAGCCAGAGTGACAGTAGAAGGTAAGCTTGTAATGTGAAGGATTTCTAAAGAAAATGTATAAAAGTTAAGTTGAAGGTGCCAGTAGGAAAAGAAGGCCACTTGGAAGATGTAAAAAGAGTGCATCTGTGAAAGAAGTGTTACTAAAGGCCAAGTGATAGAACAAGCAAAAAGGGAATATAACATTCATTGAACTTACATAAGAAGGGAATGTTTGGAAGGGAAATGTGAAAACTTTTCTGTTATGACAACTTTTTTGAGAAATGCTAAATAAATAGACAGATAGGTAGATGCATGTATTGCATTACTCTTTACTTTATGAACAGTTGCAATATGTTCCCATGAGTTTTAGTCAAATGTATTAAATGTATACCATATACAATGCTTCTCCATCCAGTTTGTGTTTTTCTTTGACAGCAAAGGAAAGACCTCACATAGGGGACCCATTCCTACAGCAGAGCTTTGAGGAAGCCCACCAACAGGTGGACAGAGCTGTTAATGACACAATTAGGTTTGAAGGATTTCTTTTTCAAAAATTTATGTGAATGTGAAAATGAAATATATTCTGAATGTTTTTATGTTAATGACTTGTAGCAATTACTTATGGTGCTTACTAGATTATTAACTACTGATTCCTTTCTTTCTTAAAAACATAGATTTTTTGTTATATGTAATACTCAGTGATGGCATAGTTATAGCAGCTTTTTGTTTTCACAGTCAGTTATTCGAGCGGGACAGGACACGCTCTCGAAATCCTCATGAACTTCTGAGAATATTCCGGTTTCCCACTTCTGAGGGACGTGAAATTGCTAGAGCTGCCGAAAAGATAGAACAAACTTTGAGCATTGTTAGAACACATGTGGAGTCAGGCATGATATTCAATCTTACATGTAAGTATTACAGGGATGATAATGTTGTAGTATATATATATATATATATATATATATATATATATATATATATATATATATATATATATATATATATATATATATATATTATAATTTTCTTCTACTGCATTTTATGATTTTCATAATTTAGTTAGTCATAATTTAGATATATGTATCCCAAAGTACAGTATGTACCATATTCTGCAAATCTTTTCAGCTTATGACTACCAGGATCTTCTGTCCCCTGAGAAACTGATATTGCTGAGGAACTTGTCTGGCTGCCTTGCCCACCGCCGGACTGTGTTTTGTGACGACATGTGCTTCCATGCCAAGTACCGCAGCATTGATGGCACTTGCAACAACTTCCATAACCCACTCTGGGGCTCATCTCTTATAGGCTTCAGACGTGTTTTGCCTCCAATTTATGAAAATGGATTCAATACTCCAGTGGGTTAGTTATCATATTAATGTCAATGAAATGTAAAAGCAGACTTTACCCTTCCAATGTATATATTATCTTTCTAAAAATTCTGAATAGGGGAAATTTCTAATCTGCAATGTCTCGGGCATATGGTTCATTCATTTCATCTACAATCAACTTTTAAAGACTATGCTTATCTTTTAGTGACACTCACCTCACACCTTTTGTATCAAACAGTGTTGGGCTCACCTTCAGTCCATATCTGATAAAGTGCTTGCAAATGTATGTACATAAACCTTTTCTTTATTTGAACAAGGCTGATCAGGAGTATTTTTAAGAGATAGCACTATTGTATGACAGTCAAGAGTTTTCTTAAAGGGAATGGATCAATATATTTATAGATGTCTTTACCACATGGCTGTGACAAATGTTAAGGGTTGATTATACCTATCTGAGTCAGGGTTTTATAAAACCTAATCATTATTCTGTTTATACATAATGTATTTTTTTTAATCATGTGAAGCATCTTTATCTGTTCCTTTTCACTCAGGGTGGTCAAAAACAAAACGGTACCATGGTTTCTTCAAGCCCAGTGCTCGGCTGGTATCTTCTCGCATCATCAGCACAGAGGAGGTGTCTCCAGACCATCACTGCACCCATATGCTTATGCAGTGGGGACAGTTTGTTGATCATGACATTGACCATGCCCTTCCTTCCATATCTTCAGAGAGTTTCCATGATGGGGAGAGCTGTCAAAGGTATATGTATATATATATATGTGTGTGTGTGTGTGTGTGTGTGTGTGTGTGTGTGTGTGTGTGTGTGTGTGTGTGTGTGTGTGTCATTTGAATAACCTGATTTAAGTAAGTGTTAATTAATCTGTATAAAGGGGTACTTATTCAAAACAATTTTTATTAATAAAGACTAGTCAAACTTGATATTGTCCTATTTAGATGAAGTTTCCCTGAAACATTTTGACAATTTCTAAAGTCAAGGCATTAGATAAATGGAAAAAAAACTTATGGTAAAGAAAATTCATTTGTGCAATATCACATGTTTAATCCTTATTCTCTTTTAACCCTTCAATTTCTGGCAGAACATGTGATTATGCCCCACCTTGCTTCCCCATCGAGATTCCTCCTGATGACCCTCGCATCAGGAACCATCGCTGTATGGAGTTTACCCGATCATCTGCTGTGTGTGGCTCAGGCATGACTTCAGTCTTTTTCAATACTGTGCTGCCAAGAGAACAAATCAACCAGCTCACTTCATATATAGATGCATCTCAGGTTAATACAATGGAAATGTTATCTTTGTTGGTTTCACTGAGAATTTCAACTCAATATTGATATCTTTACAAGTTGGTTATTTCGTTAAAAAAATTACATTGTTATTAAAGTGCAATTTAAGATAATATTTTAATAAGCCTCTGTATATTTGGATAGATAAGATAACTTTCAGATAAGCTGACCTCCAAATTTCAGTCTAAAGTTAATGGTTTTAGATGATATTGATGATATAAGACAATACCTAAAACTACCAAACCATCTTTGGTGAAGTTTGGGTGAGTAAGGACCAGACAACTGTGATGGTGATGTACTGCACACTCCAGTACAATGAATAGGATACCTTGAATGCCTTACTATAATCTTCAAATGCAAACCTAAACCTAAAATAAAATTCCCACTAGGTATTATTGTAGATTATCATGAAATAGATAGATGGATGAAGATGGTGAAAAATTATGCAGTCACTTTTCTTTTAACTTAAACCAACCCTTGCCTGCACTACCTGTGTGTGTCAGACTGTTGACCATAATATCCTGTGTATGATTTTCCTTTTTCTTAGATATGAAAACATTCTTTATTCTGGAAATTTTCATATTCTGCACAGTTTGTTTTCCATTGCTACTTTGGTTGGGGTTCCATGCCTTGAAGATTTTTACATAACTCCTGCTTGGGGAAAAACCAGAAAAAATTTTTACAGCTCCTTGCATCATCCATTCATGTACAGTTCCAGGAGATTACTATTTTACTGAGTCTAACTTCCCAAAATTTGTAATGGAAGGTTGTTTGTATATAGTGGTATTTTGCATATATTTTAAAGTCATTGTTTTTGTATCTTTTTAGTGTCTATTTTTAAGATGATTTAAGTGTTGTCATATATACTGAAATATACAATTTGTAATAGAATATTAATAATGGTATTAGATTATTTTTTACATATTGTATTTACAAATTTACAGGTATATGGGTCAAGTGCTGCAGAATTGAGGCTTTTGCGGAATTTGACTAACTATGAAGGAAAGTTGAGACAAGGAGTCCCAGGTCCAACAGGAAAACCAATGATGCCTTTCAGTGCTGGTGCTCCTGTGGATTGCCGAAGAGATCCCAGTGAGAGTGGCATAGACTGTTTCTTGGCAGGAGATATCAGGGCCAATGAACAGGTATTTAGTTTTTTCATTTGTATGTGCACTGATTTGTATAGCATGCATATTTGTATTCTATGGTGATTTTTTTTTATTCCATCCACTATATTGATTCTTTGTAATGTGATAATAATGGATTTCTTTGCAGTCTGGATTGACAGCAATGCACACATTATGGTTCAGGGAACACAACAGAATTGCTGATGCTTTTAAGCAGATGAATCCACACTGGGACAGTGATACAGTGTTCCATGAAGCCAGAAAGGTATGTGATTATCTATTAAAAAAAATTTTGTGAACAAAATTTTTTACCTATCAATGACTAATGTCTTCTTTTGTATAACCAAGTAAGTATGAACTTATAATGTAGTCTTAACTTTTAAGCTTGTTGGGGCTGAGATGCAGCACATCACTTATACACACTGGCTGCCACACATCATTGGACCCAGAGGGATGGAGATGCTTGGTGAATATACAGGATATAACCAAGACTTGGAGCCAACTATCAGTAATGTGTTTGCTACAGCAGCTTACAGGTACTTTTCTCTTTTATGCTGAGCATCATTATACTAAAACTTCATTTGCAATTTGTATATGTAGATGAAATTATCTGGTCTTGTAATGTGCTTAATTTATTACACTAAAAAATATCTGTTTTGTGCCATTTATGCCTCTAAATGTATTTAGTATTTCAAGATGAGCACTTTGTTTTTATTTAGGGTTTGTGTTGTATACTTTTAAATGTGCATTATTAAGTAACATGTAAAAATAACTTTTATGTCTGTCAGTAAAAAGATAATCATTATTTTTGTATTGATTTTAATTCTTACCTAGATTTTACTTTGTTCTATTGCAGGTTTGGGCATTCTTTAATCAATCCCATCCTTCACCGATTAAATGCTACCTTCCAGCCCATCCCAGAAGGTCATTTACCTCTACATAAAGCATTCTTCAGTCCCTGGAGGATAGTAGAAGAAGGAGGCATTGACCCGCTGCTAAGAGGCTTGATTGCCACTCCTGCTAAGCTGAAAGTAAATTATATTGATGTTTGAAATTCCTTGGTTGAAAACACAAACCATACTTAAAAGTACATACTTTAGAAAATAATAAATTTGACAAGGAAATTCAGGCACAGAATCTTTTTAAAGATGATTAACTTTTTAGAAGCCAGCCAAAGACTGCTGCTGCCAGCTAGGGGTCAATCACCATAAAGACAATTGAGAGGGCCACAATTTAGCAGTTTGCATAATGCAAGTTTAAGGAACTTGATGCTTATCTTTTTATCAATCTTGTGTTGTAATCTTTTCAGACTCCAGGTCAGTTTTTGAACACAGAGCTAACAGAGAAGTTATTCCGTGCTGCCCACGAGGTTGCATTGGATTTGGCCTCTCTCAACATCCAGCGTGGCCGAGACCATGCACTGCCGGGCTACATCGATTGGCGTCGGGAGTGCAATCTCTCAGTGCCTGAGAACTTCGATCAGCTGAGCACTGAAATATCTTCAAGTGATGTGCGAAACAGCCTACAGCAATTGTATGGTCACCCAGGTAATGGAAGCTGTCAACTCTCCAGAAGTGTCAGTTGATTGTCTACCGGTCATTTCATCCGTGTTATAGCATAAACCCTAATGACTGTCAATATCAATACTGAAATACAATATGTATAGGACATCAGATTTTTACAACTAAATTGAAATTATGTCACCCTTATCTAGGTAATTAAAGTATTGTTATTGCAGTGTTGTGGTCCCCAGATTGATTACTTGTCATGTTTAACAGAGAATTTAAGCCTTATAATAATTCACCTCTCTCATTAATTTGTAGTCTCACAATGTTAATACCACTAAAAAAGTAATCTGAATTATGAGAGTATATTTTGTTGCTATATGTGAATATTCAATGATATTCACATTAGGCATTGATACATGCATATTCTAATACCTTCAGGAAATGTGGATCTGTGGGTGGGTGGATTGCTAGAAGATCCTGTGGAGGGAGCCCGTGTTGGCCCCACCTTCCTATGTCTTCTTGTGGACCAGTTCAGAAGGTTGAGAGATGGAGACAGGTAGGGTCTTCTTGGTCGTTATTTCAAACCAGTGTAGAGTAAGGAACATTTTGTGGAACTACATTTATTTATTATTTTGAGTTTCATTATTTCAAGGTGTTTTGATGATAGTGTGTGTGAGTGGTTTGCCTTAACTACCCTCCAAATAGGCATATCAGTCTGACTATAGAACAGAAGGATAATGATATTGGATTTAATTGTAGGTTCTGGTATGAGAATTCAAATATCTTCAAGAGGGAACAGCTGCAGCAGATCAAGCAGTCCACCCTTGGCCGTGTGATGTGTGACAACAGTGATAACATTCAAGATGTGACAGATGATGTCTTCATCTTGCCAAGGGAACAATCTCCAGCCTTTGTGCCATGCTCCAGCCTTCCATACGTTAATTTACGTTTATGGACTGATTGCTGTACAGGTAATGTATTTTGTGATTACATTCATTGCATATGTTCAGGTTAAAATATGATTTTATTTTAATATACTTATTAGGAAATTTGACATGACGAACAGGTGAAAGAACTTGAGATACGTGGAATGGCTTCTGTGAACAGAACCACTACAAGTCTATGTCACTGTTGTTGGTGGTTTATTTTACCATTTAAATCTTGAAGATGTTATATGCATGAGGTTACTTGTAAATGTATCAAGTTTCTAATTTTTAATACTATTTTGAAATGACATAACTAGACATTTGAAATTAATGTTATTTTTTTCCTATTCTATAACTTTGCCAGTGTAAAAGTATTATAAAATGATTATAGGTTCTATCTGACTAATTTGTTAAAGCAGCACTTGCTTCATGAAGCCATAGTATATCTATGACCATATGACCTCTTCCTGAGTGAGTGCTGAGGCTCATGTGGGCCATGAACCCTAAGCTGTGATGAATATGTGTTCAATGTCTGTCAAGAAGCATGTAACATTATATTGCTATTTTTGTTCATCAACTGAAAATATGCCATTGTGCTTCTTTCCCTCACTTGATTTTGCCAATATAAAGAAGTGAAATATTACATGGAGGATTTTGTTGAGGGTGACACTGCCATTATTATTGTAACTATATTAAGTGATATTTTTTATAATCAATAAAGTTCTTTCAATTGCCACAATGTAATCTAACAGATCCTATTGCATATATGCATTGTGTCTTTTTAAGCTGATTAGAAAGGTGTTAAAAAATGGCAGAATGAAGAATTTAGTCAGTTCTCAATTATTGTAACTAAAGCAGTTTAGTTGCAATTCTTGTGAATTGTTTTTTGCAATTGTATTTTGACAAATTTATTATTATAACCACAGAGATGAGACCATCAGTGAAATGCAATAAAAAGACAAACACAAGACAAAGTTCCTGTGCATACCCCAGGCAATATGAGATCCCGAAAAAAAGCTAAAACAAAATAAGTTGTTGAGTGATGATTGTTGATTTGTGACAAAGATTGGCCAACATAAACACAACCTGGATTTCAAAGTGAAGATGAGTGTACTTCAAGCTCACCAGAGCACTGGTGTCACTCTTTTGTTTTTACAATTTCTGATTGATAAAAAGAAAAATGCAGTGAAGAGACAATCAGGAAAGTTTGTGCAGTGCTGAAAATGTATGGATTGAATACAAAATTACTGAGGGTGGTCAAGAATATATATATGAGTTAAGCATTCATCACCCACAGTGCTTATCGAAGCATGTGGATTTTGACATTATATCTGCAGTAAGATTTAAGATCCGACCCAACCAAGTGTTTTTTTTCTTTATGTGAAACATTTTGGAGATGACTCTTGATCAGACATGCGTGAGGAACATAGGATTATGAGTATTTCATCTAATGGTGCAGTAGAGTGGACTTCACTGCTACATGCTGATCCCCTGCCACATTGGTACACCACATCTTAGTTCCTGACTGTTTCAAGTGTAATTCAATCATCTACATTCTCTCCTAAATAATCCCACATAAAGGATTTCTCTACTATTCCTAACAATTAAGTAATAGTAAAGTTGTTAATGTAATTAGTCTTTTTCTTTTCCAGACTGTAGAAATGCTGGTAACTTTATTAGTCTGACACAAGCTCCTGGGTACCGCTTTAGACGTCAGGCTGAGTTTTCTTATCTTGAGGACCGGGAGCACCTGATGATGGAGAGGGGCAAGAGGCAGGCACATAGTACTGAACAGAATTATGTGACTCTTGATAATATTTTTAAAAATGATTCATTTTCATATGAAGATGATCAAAGGTTAGTATGCCAAAAAGCCTTATCTAGTAGTACACTGAATACCAGTAATATATTATACAAATATGAGTCATCCATCTAAATTTCGGAACAATATCTTCTCCAGTGGAATATTACTAAAAACCCAATTTGAAATAGAATCTAACTCAGCACATTTTAATGTCATCTTTATCTATGTGAGGTAGTGAAGCTGCAGTAGTTTATTGTTTTTATAATCTTTTTTCCCTTCTCTATGAATTTTTGTATTTCTTTTTACTTTAACTGATATTCTTGAATCTGTATCTCTGCTGGACTACTCTTAGAGGAACATCATGCTGCAATATTGTAGTGATGATGATGATGATATTGTTTGAATAGAATATTGATACTTTCCCTTTACTTTTCTGTAGCATACCAAAACTTCCTGAGCAGAAAGAACCAAGAGAACCACTCACCACCTCCACAACTGACCACACCACTAATGATTTGGGGAATTATGAAGAGGACCTCACAGAGCAACGCATTGAAGGAATTGAAACTTTAGTGGAACAACTTTCAAAAACTGTATTTGAACTTAATAACAAGGTACAGCAATAATTTCTGTTGTTGCATTAATCTTGTTTTATGATTTGTTTCTAGAATCAAAAAAAGATTGACATTACAATCTCATCTAATATTGTCTCGTGATACCAGGAGGCATTTTCATGAATGAAAGTGTCTGTTCTTGCAAACAGGTGAACACCATTGCACAGATGTGTGGAGGAACCCCAAGGAAAAGGAGGAGAAAAGTGTGTGTGGATGAGTCAAACCATAGGCGCCTTCCAGGGGAAGAATGGCACAAGGAACCCTGCACTGTCTGCAGATGTCGGGTAAGCGCTGAGGTAGACTGGTGCTACTGCAAGAAATTATTGATTATAATTTCTCTATTTATTTATTTATTTTACTTTGGACATCATGAATTTGTAATTCAATTCTTGATTTTATGTTAGTTTTATGTAATGGAAAAATTGCTGCATTATTATCAGATTTGTAGAGCACCACATCTTGGTGGATATTGTAATTTTTCTTCTTAAAATAGTAACTAGTGAAGGCTACCACCACTTGTTATTGGAAGACACAAAGAAACTTCCTACAAAGATATTGTCTTTGGTATTCCATCTGAAAATAATTGTATGTATTGCCATTTAATGCTATCATATCTATGAGTAGAGTATAAACATAAAACACTGAATTAACTTCAATGTTACCCACTCTAGGACAGACTTGTTGACTCTCTCTCTCTCTCTCTCTCTCTCTCTCTCTCTCTTGTAACATAGAAGTTAACAGAATGGCATAGAACTTAATTTGAAATGATTTTTTATATAATTCCACAGAGAGGAAATGTCCGATGTCGAGTGATTCAGTGCCCACCAGTGACATGCGCTAATCCGATGCAGGATGCTGGCCAGTGCTGTCCTGTTTGTTGAGATGAACATTGATTTATGAATTTCTTTTCTTTTTGTTTTCTTTATAGTGCTAAATTCTTGAGCTGCATAACTTATTGAATTTGCACATATGTAATGTTGTAAAGAAAATTTTACTATTTTGTTTAAGAAAACTCATTGACACTTGACAGTGCCGTGGATGTGATAATGGTTTTGTGGCTTTATTGTTGTGTGATGGTCTTCCCTCACAGGGAAAAACATGTAGCTTCACTTGAGGTGCATAATTCACATCAGTGTAATGAAGTCCAGGTTTTGAACAGACCTTGTGTTATACATACATGCATCCATAGTAAAAAGATGAAGCTGTGATCTTACAATAAGGACCACCGTGATATATTTCTAATGATAGCTGTTGTAATGTATAAATGTTGCATATATGATGGTGTGAAGACTGTTTATGAAAATGTGTATTTTATCAGTCTCAGTATGCAGTTTTATAGAGCTAACTCTGGCAGTAAGATACTGCCACCCCTCTGCTGTGGCCTGGTGTACCTCCTGTGCTGGTTATGAATAATTTTCTTCTACTCTCTTGCCCGCACATTGTGTCATTGCCAGTCTCAACTTTAGTTAAATTATAAATTTTTAAAAATTGGTAGCGTTTGCCCAGCTTGCGCTTGCATTACTAGTCAGTAGGTAGTGTATATGTTCACATTCATCTGGAAATATAATTAAATGAGAAGGTTGATACTGTTTATTATGCTGTACTTATGATTATTTCTGAATATTGTAGATTGCTTCTTATTATGTCTTAGCATTACTAATATGGTGCTAATCTGATAGAAAAATCTATCTCAAGTATATTTATTGAGAGCTGTAATGTCTCACACTGCCAGTCATGCTGTAGAAATGTAACTGACTATATAAAAATAACTCCGTATGTACAATGTAAATTTGTAGCAGACTGTATTTTTTCTACTAACACAAGTGTTATTTTTGAAGATACCCATAGTTTTGCTCAGTCATTTTACACCTATTGTGAATAGGAAAGAAGATGAAAGTATATATTTTGTTGGCTGGCTGGTGAAGGGTGACTGTTGACATCATGTGACAGATCACCAAGCAAAGGCAAGCAACACAAGCAAGTAATCTCACTGTCTGAGTCTGGTGGACAAAGGTAAGGGACATGTTCCTGCAGTGTCATAAAACCTTTGTTGTTAATAAGTTATGGCCTCAAATGTTATGAAAGTGTGAAGCTAATATGATCATCAGTACCAAAGTGGTAGAAGGTATATGCTATGGTGAAGATCAAGCTGGCAGACAGATGTTTATGAATGCCAACACATAATGGTCTGAATAGCATGCCTTCCTCAAGCAGATAATTTTATCCTAGCACTCAAATAATAATGATGTAATCAGGGGTGCCTGAGAGATCATTTTGCATGGTAGGGCAGGCTTGGACACAGTGTGGAGTTAGCATATGTGATCTCTATAGCTATTCATAATGATGTTGGTAATAACAGCATTAATTCATGAGTATTATAAGTCTCAGTGAGGATAAGGAAAATAAAAGGAACATTCAGGTCTGCTGCCATGGGCTGAGTGTCATGATGGAGGACAGGCTGCCACCAGGAATGTCACTGCCTTGATGTCTACAATGAAGCCTTTCAATGTTTTATATATTGTTCACTTTCATTATTCCATTTTAAAATTTTGGCCAAGAATTGGCCATTTGAAACTAACTAATGGTGTGTGTGTAATTAATAAATAAATAAATAAATAAATTTATATATATATATATATATAT
>CM035196.1:8471061-8475504 GCA_020233015.1 Callinectes sapidus | reverse complement strand
TATATATATATATATATATATATATATATATTACATTTTACTTATTTCAGTGTTTATCCAGATTGTTCATAAAAGCTGCAGTGATTTTTTTTCAATACAGTAATAGTAAAGATATCCACTATGACCTTGCCTGAAAAGAAGAACGCGAGACGCCGTGGGTACGGAGTAAAGTGATGACTTGCTGATTGGGGGAAGTGAAAGGGAAGATGAGGCAAGGATTACGGAGAGTCATGCAGTTAGACCTGTTATGGACATTGGACACGTAAAATAGTTTGTTCCTTTACTGAATAATAGCACCTAAAGTCATCAACATCATGTTTGGAATCTTCTACACTTAATAAAATAACTATCATTGTTGTTATTGTCATGTTTTATTTATTTATTTTTGTTATCTGTTGAATCTTACGCAATGAAAGCCTTGCTTTCAAACCACTGCCTTGAAGAAGAAAGCAAGAAAATTATGGATCCATGTTGATAAACCACTCCCAGTGGATGTGGGTAATTTCGCAGTCTACATGAATTTTGAACTGATAAGCCACCCTCATTGAATGTAGGTTGTCATGCACGGAGCAGGATCGCCCTTCCACCTTATGCTTCCTCTGGGCAGTGGTCGTGCGTTTGAAGTGGGTGCGAAGTGTTTTTGTATTGTTGCGCAATAATTACCGGCTGATTTGTTATCATCGTGGCTATTCTTCACAGCTGGAAGGGATTAGGTGAGTGTTAGAATTGTTTCATGCCCATGAAAGTGGTATGGCCTTAATGATGACGAAACTTGATTTTTGATGGGGCCCTTTTGTCAACAAGGGCTCCATCTTAATTATGCTTCTCTGTTTACTTGTCATTTCATTTCATTAAACTTGCTGAAATTCCGAGACGTGGAAATACGTAACGACTGAATTTACTATGAAGGACTAATTAGATGTACACTTGTCTGGTGTGCCGGTGACTTGTTGTCATGTGTTTGTTATTAAGATTTAGGTCAGGTATGGTTAGGTTAGTGTACTTAGGATGGGGTAACGGGGAAAGCAAGGCCCGTATCGTCTGCAGGGTGGGTTAGATAGTGTTAGAGTAGGAGAGGGAGTCCAGGATTTCGTGCATTTTTTTCTATTCGAGTGAGGTAAACTATATAATTGTAGATTCTCCCCGTTATTGTAGGCTATGCGGCACGAACAAAGTCAAGAGTGAATGTAACTGCCATCACACCAGCAGGTGCACTCTACTTATTAATTTATTTATAGGTGGTAAGATACACTATTTGGATCCATTTGAACTACATTGCAGGGAATAGAAGCCGGCCGATTTGTGAGGCTTTATCCATCCACCTGTTGAAGCTTGCCAGCTGTAACCGATAGCAGCATAATCCTTGCACATCAGCTGATTGCGAAAATACCATTACGGTATTTACGACTTAATTACATGGGTATCACTTCATCAATACGGAAATGAGAGGAAAAAAAAAAAAAAAAAAAAAAAACTGACCAGTGTGAAGCCTAATGATGGTGGCTGGGCAATTGTGAGTCAGTGTTGCCAGACGATCCCTTCTCTCATCATCGCGCTGCTTGCCTCATGTGTTGCATCAGCTGTAATGAAAGCAAAACACCGTTGCCTCGCAGTCTATAGTAATTTTGTGGTGGGGACAAACAGTGTGTGAAATAATAATGGTGATCCCACGAATCTCTGCTGTTTGACTGGGAGGGAAAATAGATGTCTATGTAAAATCGCGGACATTAGTGTGTACTGTAGGTGCCTAGGTAGCGGGTTTTACTCTGGTGTTTGGCTAGCAGGAAAAATAAATGTTTATGTAAAATCGCGCCCATTATAGTGTGGGTGGCGCTGTTATATTTTGAATTGTGAGTGTTTTGACGCTTCTGATACATGGTGTGCGGCATTATAGGCTGGAGTGTGTGTCATTGTAGTCAAGATAAGAGTTGTGATGGAATTCGCCGGTCTGTTGAGGATTTCCTTATGCCTTTGCGGCGGCGGCAACAGCAGCAGCAGCAGCAAGGATGAGAATGCGATGTTTTCTTTATATTTTGTCCGCTTTAAAGTTAGAAGTTATTGATTACAGAGTTGATTAAACGTGGCGAATTATTGCACATTCAAGTCTTTATTTTGACACCTACGAGCATCATAACCATTATTACCACTAGAGTATACATTTTCCTGTCACTGAGCAGTGGCTTTCTACTCTACGACCCTAGTTACTGTACGTGATTCCCGCGACGTACGTTTCGCAGTTAAGTCACGTACCTTTAGAATTTGTCTATTTTCTTGTTGCTAGACACGTAACTGGTGTAGTAATTCCCCGCAGACAGACAAGTAGTTCCCCCTGGCTAAGTTTTCCCTTTCTCTTCCTTCCCGTCTCTTCTCCCTGCTTTCCTTCTCTCCTCCTCCTCGTCTTCCGTAACCATCTGCCCCACTAACCTTCCACGTCTTGTTTTCTGATGTTGATCAGAAGTGCGGCGTCATGTAATTGGCGAGTAATGACCAGGTTGCATCCTCCCCTCACCGCCACTCGAGTAACCACGGTGGTGTCGGGAACGCGTGCACCTTGCCGGCTACTAACAAAGGGATCGTAATCCTCCTCCACACTAGACCCTAGAAAGCGCTCCAGGGTCTTTGCTCCACGCACAAAAACGACGCACACTCAGCGGAAAATTAATAATGTGGTGAAGATGACAAGAATTATATTGCGCCCTAATTTAAACCGTGACGAGATACTAAAGGACTTTTTTTTCATTGCGATTATTATGTTTTTTTGTATTATTTTCAAAGTCCTACGTTATATATATAAGTAATTAAAGTTAACGAGGAAATAAATGCATATATGATTGAGTTCATGGTTGATAAAAAGGGCCATGGAGATTATTTGGTCCCAGTGGTGTGTTGACTCGCGGGGTGTAAGGTTTGGTGTCGGGCGATGCACTTTTCGTCACGTACACTAAAGTAAATGCAGTGGAAATGGTTGTAATTTCCTAGCAAACACAGGAACTCCAGTTTCCACAGCCTTGTCTCCTTTGTAACTCCGCCGATCATAGTTTCACCATACAAAAGACACAACCGACACTTGTTGGTGGAACTTCACAGACTGTTTCTCTGTATAGGTGGTGGTTACGAGTGTTGATGACCACTGTCTAGGGGTGAAATTGTACGTTATCATGTGTATTTCAGCACCATCATTGCCATCCTGGTCTGAATTGGATCTGTGTTTGGAGTGCGAACTTTACACTCGCAACTCTACAGGAATATTCGTTTTTATTCATATGTTCGAGGGAAACTTCATTGAAGCGTCGAGGATACTTTTTTTTTTACTGGTGATTAGGATTTGAATGATAAAACTATAATCGTTTTCGTCTGAAATCTTGATCTTTTGCTGTTCTTTATTCATTAGTACCGAACACTCGCGGCTTACAATTCGGAAGGAAGGTGATTCGAGTCAGTGAACATGATGTACTAGCGTGTAACCAGGTGGCAATTACTTGGTCGTGACGCAGGTGTCATTAAGGGTCATAATTACATGGATGGACGGCTGTTGAAGAATGCCTCCTTTTTGTAATGACCACTTGCTTTGTCAGCGGCAAACACGCTCATTACCGTACCTGTGTAGGGAGTGCCCAAGGTCGCAGCGCCAACGAACGCGTCTTATATAATGAACAAGTAGGAATGAGGGAGGTGGACGGCAGGGCGGTGCTATATGGGGAGACACGATGCGCTGCCTAAGATAATGACATACAGAAAGGCAGATGAACATTGTCTTTATGTGTTTGGTAATGAATATTTCTCTCATTGTCTTGTTCACAATTTACACAAGTACTCACGTAAGGCTTGTTTTGCTTTTCCTTGGTTTATCCCATTTATAACGGGTGTCTTTACTTATCTATGATATTATTTATCTATCTATTAATTTGTTTGTTCATTTATTTGGGTGATTGAGTAATAATGACAGCAATAATGATAACGAAAATAATGTTAATAATGCTAATGCTAATAATAATAATGGTGATGATGATGATGATGATAATGATAATAATAATGATAGTAATAATAATAATAATAATAATAATAATAATAATAATAATAATAATAATAATAATAATAATGGTAATAAAAGACGTCCGTAATCTTGAATGGAGTGTACTAATTTATTCATTTGTTTATATAATAAGTTCGCTTTGTCCTTTGTAATTACGCTCCTTCACGTCTTTATGGACGAAGGTTGAGGAGAGAGAGAGAGAGAGAGAGAGAGAGAGAGAGAGAGAGAGAGAGAGAGAGAGAGAGAGCATTTTGTATAATACAGTGTTACGTGTTGTTCTTAGTGTTGAAAGTAAGGGGGTTTGCTTATTTTGTTGTTTTTCATCCCCATTTATTTGTTTAATTTATCTTTGTACTTTCTTTATGTGTAAATTTGTTCTGTGAATGTGTGTGTGTGTGTGTGTGTGTGAG
>CM035196.1:8451061-8468561 GCA_020233015.1 Callinectes sapidus | reverse complement strand
ACACACCATCTCCTCCTCCGTCCACGACCACTTTCACCTAAGAGCCGCAAAGTCACCATTGAAAAGTGACCTTGATGTCGCAGAGAGAATCGTCGGTCTTCTTGAGTCCTCCTGAGGGTCACTCGTTTACAGCGGGGAGTGTAGAGTAGGTCACGGGGGGAAGAGGAGCGAAGGTGTGTGTGTGTGTGTGTGTGTGTGTGTGTGTGTGTGTGTGTGAAAGGAAAGGGATGGACGGGTTAGTTTGGTTGGACAGGCCGGGTGTGTTGTGTGGAATTGCGTGGATTGGTGAATATGCTATGGTCAGTGGGGAAAAGGTTGAGGGAAAAGGGACGCGGTGAAAGAGCAAGGTAAAGTCAATAAGAGGTACAAGTGGAGCAGTGAGGGCAAGGAGAAAGACAATTGTGGCGACTTGGGGTCAGATCATCAAGTCAACCCTTTTCCCTTTTTTTCCTTTACCTTTTTTTTCTTTTTTTGTCGCGTGAAGTCTGGAAGGAAAAATAGTCCTTATGGGTTTATGAATCAAGTACTGTAGTGTTTTTATGCGGCAGTTTGTCAGAGAATCAGCTGTTTTGTAATAAGTAGTTTAACATTTGAGTAATAATGCTTTTTTAAAAATTTTATAGAAGAAAAAGGCATTATTCGGTAATGAAAGAATTGTCTTCAGAATAACAAGTTCAGAGAGATTATTGATGACAACCTTCCTTTCTCCTCATGTCATCTTTTATAGCGAGCAATCAATTTTAAACCTCTTTCTATTGTATTTTTGCAAGATTTTTAACCGAAGGAAACATGAAAGAAATTAACAATAAAAAACTGGTCTGTTGTTTTGGTTATTGTGACTTAGTTATAAATTGTAAATGAAAATCTCTCTCTCTCTCTCTCTCTCTCTCTCTCTCTCTCTCTCTCTCTCTCTCTCTCTCTCTCTCTCTCTCTCTCTCTCTCTCTCTCTCTCATTCATGCATTAACCCACCGATAGGAGGGGCCCACTAGAGGGCGTTCAGTCAAGAGGCTCGGGAAAGAGTGTCAGGGGGCTGGTGAAGGAACGCAGGCGAGAAATGGCAAAGTTGAGACAGAGCGGCGGGGCGCTGGGCTCTCTTGAAGGGCGGGAGGGTATAGTACGAGAAGACTTTTCATTTATTTTTTTATTTTTTACTGTGTTCCCTTAGAGTTTCGTAATATTCTCTTAGGCCAGCTGTCATCTTGAGCAAGTAGCGAGCCCATCCATCAGGTAGCGGATGTGTCTTGTGTTTCTGGTCCATCAGTGTCTCGTGGATGAGTTGTGACCCGCTCCCACAATGTCGCTGAGAGGATTGTGTAATGATTTCCAGTGATTTGTTTGTCACGAAAATGAAAGCACGGCGAGCCCCAGTAGTCTTCTTTCCCGTGCAGTCGTGAGGAAGGGCACGAATGTAATTAAGGTTTTAGATTCTATTTCATTTGGGGTTATTTTTCTCGCAGCATCTGAGTGTCTTTGAAACCTCGCCAGGGACATGACGCATCATAGTCATAGCTTCGTTTTTTGCTCTTCAGACTGGAGGAAACTGACGATTTTCCTTCTTTCCTTGCGGCGGTGTGAATCAAGGAAGGTCGCAAAAGCATAAGCGTCGCTATCTTGCTAAGGGAGTATTGCCGGATATTGTAATAGTCTTTCCCACACTATGCTTGATCAGAAGATCTGTGATAGAAGAAAATGTTCATCGCCTGACTAGGTTTAATGTGCGTATCCAGGGCGGCCTTGGCTCAGCACCAGCAGCGGTATAAAGCGTCACTCTTCCTCAGTCCCTTTCCTTCCCCGACTAACCTATTTTCTCTCTTATTTCATTCACTCCCTTATATCGAGGTGGAGGCCAAGCAAACATACTGTTCCTCTTTCAGCGTCCATCAGGATCAAGACAGTACCTCGTAAAACATTGTCTTGTCAACGAACATTGCTCCCGTTACGCATGAGGTACGCACCTGCCTTTCCTTTCCCTTTCCTTTGTGCTCTTCCTCTTCTTCCTCCTCTCACGCCGTCTTGGCTTTGTGGAAGAGTTGGGTTAAGTAATTTTTCTTTTGTGTTTGGTAACTCTTTATGTAAGCTGTAAGGTTTGTGTGCAAGGGAAGAAAGGTGCACAAACTTGTTTTTGGCGGCTCAAATATGCGCAGATAAGAATGTCATGAATGAGAATAAAGGATAAACAAGATAATACAGACTACATGTGTGGACCACAAAGTGGTAAGATTTCAGTCTGTGTCATAAAGTTCTCACAAAGTGTTCAAGCATAAAGAAGAAAGAAAAGTGTATAGATTGTCGTAGTATGAAATAAATAAGAAAATAAACATGTTTCTTGAATGGTAAAACTGTATGTTTTAACCTATTTTTATTTGTTTTTTAATCTAGAGAAAAACTGAAATGGTATATCGTTTGTCTAGATAAGATGTGTATAAGATGTGTACATGAGATGACCGTTATTCACATAACGTTTTCTATCCATGTATTTAAGGCTGTTTCATATTGTGTCGCAGTGTTTCAGTGAAATAACAAAGAGGAATGATCATGTTTTATTTCCATATAGAATTCAGTGCAGGTATAGTTCGCGCTTCAGTATCACCAAATGTATTCTTCGGTGTGATTTGTTACTATTAACTGCATCTATAAACATTACTGTTACCAAAAAGGATTTATAGGATCGATTTGCCCTCCAATTAAGGGTACCTTTTAGCCTCGTGGGTTAAAGGGTTGAGCAGGCGTCGGATAGTTGTAGCCAGTGTTGCAGTCAGGCTGGCTGGTGCTTGTGGCGGTGATGGTGTTGTACACAGGCCTGTAGGTGGTGGAGGTGACGTAGTTGGTGTTGTAGACAGTGCTGGTGACGAATTGGGTGCGGGTGTTGCCGGGTACTTGCTGGGTGTTGACGGCAGTGCGGGTGACAGTCACGTACTGGGTTTGGGCTGGCTGGTAGACAGTGGTCTGGATCGTCTGCTGAGTGTAGATGGTTGTGGGCACCACCTGTGTTGACACCTGAGTGCTGACCACCTGCTGGGGCACCGTGACCGTCCTGGTGACGTACTGGGGCACCTGCTGTGTGCGGTAGACGGTAGACACCTGCTGCTGCACCTGTGTGCGGGTGACGTACTGGGTCTGTGTGTTGGTGACCACCACCTCAGAGACGATGGTGGTGGTGACGGGCACCACCTGGGTGCTGGTGACGACTTGTGTCTGTCCTGGCTGGGTGACGGTTTGGGTGACAACGTTGGTCCTGTAGACGGTGGTGGAACTCACCACATCGGGGGCGGGGATGACCGCGGTGGAGTAGACGGTGCTGTACTGGGTGCTCTGGACGGTGCGGGTCTGTCCCGGGAGCTGCTGGGTCCTGGTGACCGTCTGGGTCTGGTAGACGGTGCTGTAAACCTGCTGGGGCACCACCTGGGTGGACACCACGTTCCTGGTGACGGTGGTGGGCACCTGCTGGATGCTGGTGGAATACCTGGTCTGGTACTGGACTTGGGTGCGGACGTCCTCTTGTGTGCTTGTAACGTAGTTGACTTGGGCAGGAAGAGTGATGACCTCAGTACGGGTGTTCTCTTGCGTGTTGGTCACCGTCACTGTGCTGTACACGACAGAGGGGATCTGCTGAGTTCGCACGACCTCTGATACAACTGTAGTAAAAACTTGTTGGGTGCTGACTGATGTCTGAGTGATGTACTGGACATCATTGTTGTAAATAGTGGAAGGAATCACTTGGGTGGAGTATTGGGTTTCTGTGCGGTAGATGGTGGAAGGCTGACAATCTGGCTCCGGAGGGAGATAGCCCTGGGACGATTGCAGGTTTAATCTGTTGCCCCAAACTTGTCGTCGCTCTCGCTCAACTGATGCTGAAAGCGTGACACCCAGCAGCACTGACAGCAACAGTAGTAGCTTCATTTTCCTGCAAAAGAATAATGCAAGGCAATAAGAGAGTATGTGGTACATGTGTACATATCAGTTATATAAGATGACATTGGTGATATTTAGTAATACTTACACATAGAAAAAATATATGGTGCACTATCTGAAGTGTGAAGCTCTACTTGTAAGGGAGGAAAATAAACCTATAAAGATATGTTACAATTTTACTATTCGTAGATCTGGACGATATAATTGAAAATTGTTTGAAATTTAGGAAAATGATCCCTTTGCATTCACCTCCTTATATAACAAGGCTTCTGAGTAAGTTCAATAATTGAAAGCATTTTGTGGCCTGTCATAGTTGTATCCTGTTTGTCCGCAAGAGCCAGTGACGGTCGTGGTGACGGTGACCTGCTGGGGTCGGTTGACGGTTTGGTAGACAATGCTTTGCTGCTGCTGAGTCTGCACCACCTGTTGGGTGATGACGCGGTCTGGTCCAGGCACCTGCACCACAGAGGTGCTCGTCACCTCCCTGGTCTGATAGACAGGTTCGCGTGTGACGTACTGGGTCTGCACCACAGTCTGCACCTGGGTGAAGGGCTGCACCTGGGTCCTGTAGATGGTGGTGTAGATGGTGGTGGGCACCACTTGGGTCCTCACCACCTCCTGGGGAACGACCTGTGTGCTGACTTGAGTCTGAGTGACGACGTTAGTGCGGGTGACGACCTGCTCGCGTGTGGCGAAAGCATTTTCGTAACGCGTGTTGACGGAGGTGAAGGGGATGACCTGCTGGCGCTGGACCACGCTGGTGCGGATCACATCCTGGCCCCGGACGACGCTGGTCTGGACCACCTGGCGCACGCTGGTGGAGGTGACGTAGCGAGTGTTGGCGGGCTGCTGCTGGCGGACCACGGAGGTCTGGACCGCGGTCTGCACGCGGGTGCGGACTACATCAGGTCCAGGGATGGAGACGTACTGGGTTTGCTGCACAGCCTGGGTCTGGTAGTTGACAACCGGTTGGTTGACAGTCTGAACTTGTGTACGGGTGACCTCGACAGGTACAACCTGTGTCTGTACCTGTGTTTGGGTGACGTAGCTGACCTGAGGTACCACGCGGGTCGTTGTGATGTATTGGACCTCCTGACGGGGAGGGCTGGGTACAGTCTGGGTCACCACTCGGTCAGAAACTACGTTGGTAGTTCTCTGGATGGTGCTTGTTTGAATCTGAGGGATTGTTTGGACTCTGGTTCTGTATATCGTGGTGGGCACTACTTGTTGACTAACAAGGGTGGTGGTGCGGTATTGTGTATCTACTTGGTTGACAGTCTGAACCACGACAGAGGTCTGATAGCGGGTGTCATACACAACAGAGGTGACCGTCTCACAGACAGGGTCTGGTCTGGGGGGCAGGTAACCACCCTGGGGGATGGCAGAGGCCAGGGAGGCCAGCAACAGCGTCACTGTCAAACGCCACATTCTGCAACAAAGAGAAATTCCACAGGTTAGAGCAGCGGTGATTGGAACCCCCGCGTCTCGCCAACTCATTTGGGAATAAAGTCCAATCACGCGCCGCTCCCCTGTGCAATTTCTCCGTGCGGTGTGGGTTGTGGGCTGACCCGAGAGAGGACTTTATCGCCCAGATGAGCAGAGACGCGAAGTTTCTTCACTTTCTAGAATTGTTGCAAGTTTCATTTTCAAAATTTCTTTTCTTTCAGGAACTACTTTTCTGCACAGTTCACAACTTTGAAGGCACCGATAAACATGGTTAGTATAGTGTTGCAAGCGTATGAATGTCAGGATCAAGATGTTTGAGGCAGTGAAATGGATAATGAACCGATGCTCTTCACTGCTCTGTTAATAAAAAAAAATGAAGATATTTACTCCTACGTTAATGGCAGTGTTCGCGACATTTGATACATAACAGCTCAGCACAATGACTAACAGTGGATGTTACAGCGCTAGTACGTTTTGCTGCTTACCTTGTTTTGTCGGTGGTAGGAGAGTGACAAGGAGGAGTCCACGAAGGGTATGAGACGAGTGGACTGTGCCCGTGTCTGCATGACGCTCATCTTTTATACAGCATCTTGGCAGAGAAGCTCCCTCTCTCTCTCTCTCTCTCTCTCATTCTCTCTTTTCCCCTGAGGAAGGTCACAGAACAGAAAGGATAGCAAACAGTGCTAACCAAATCTCCTCCCTCTCGTTGTGCCCCAGAGGGAGAGTGGCTCTTCAAACATAGTGAGAATCCAGGCGGCTCTTCGTCACTTTCTTCAGGTGCCACCTTCCTCCGCCACACACAAGCACACACACACACACACACACACACACACACACACACACACACACACACACACACACACACACACACACACACACACACACACACACACACACACACACACACACACACACACACACACACACACGTACGCACATGCACAATCTCTCTCTCTCTCTCTCTCTCTCTCGCTTGTCATATTTCCACGTGTCATGGGATGCCTTTCATTATTATATAGTTGATGTTTACTGATGTTGGAACTGTTTAACTAAAGTAGTTGGTATTAACACACACACACACACACACACACACACACACACACACACACACACACACACACACACACACACACACACACACACACACACACTTGGATGATGTCTGTTTATTTCCCTTGCTTAAATAATGCACCCCCAGAAGTATGAGAATACACCACTCTTTAGCTTGGTCATTGCTACAAGGTTCCATTAGGTGAGGTTCAGTTATTCACTAATTATTGTGACTCATTAACTTTAGCGTATCTTTTCACCATGACAAGACGAGGCTTCTTCCTTTTCTTCTTGTTGCAGAGTGAAATCGAAAGCGCTCGTCTGTGTGTGTACTGCCAGTGTGTATTCTTGTGTTTAGCGACGCATTAAGGCTGGCTGGACGAGGCTCTGATTGCACGCTAAGTGACAAGTGATGCATTGTTGTGGCTATTTTCAGTATGACAATTAACTGGTGGTCGGGTGAAAGGTAGACCTGACTGAAATGTGTTGTACGTTGTAGGTGTGTGAAGGGTGATGGGGATGTGTACTATGTGTCTTGAAATGTATCGATGTCTGTGTAAAAAGAAGGGAAAAGGTTAGTTGTTAAATTTGGCAAGTTTGATTAGGCAGCGGCTGTTGTTGTTATTGTTGTTGTTGTTGTTGTTGTTGTTGTTGTTGTTGTTGCAGAAATTATAACAATGAGGAACGTTAGTAAGTACTACTACTGCTACTGCTACTGCTACTGCTACTATTACTACTACTACTACTACTACTACTACTACTACTACTACTATGATAATAATAATAATAATAATAATAATAATAATAATAATAATGATAATGATAATAATAATAGTAATGATAATGGGATCAAAATCAGAATAAAATAAGAACAATAGTACTGAAAATAACAACAATAATAATTCTAATGATAATAATAATAATAATAATAATAATAGTAATAATAATAATAATAATAATAATAATAATAATAATAATAATAATAATAATAATAATAATAATAACACTACACTAACAACCTCGTAGCGCCACAACCACTTGGCACTCAGTACGCACAAAGGCCAGTGTACGTACGTAGGTAAGCAGAATGCGCGGGAGAAAGTGAAAAGAAGGCGCGGCTGTTTACTTACCTCGTAGAGTATTGAGGTAAAGTATTATGGTAGTTGCTTCTTCACATTCACCTTCACCTACTACAATGTCAACAAACTTGTAGTGCCGAGAGAGAGAGAGAGAGAGAGAGAGAGAGAGAGAGAGAGAGAGAGAGAGAGAGAGAGAGAGAGGGGGGGGGGGCAATCCGCAAAGTCATCTCTTTTAAAAGGTTTCGTTCCCAGAATATGAAAAGAATATAAACAAAATTATAAGTGAAGAGTTAAGAGTTTAGATGTTGAATTGTATTGCTATATACACTGAGTTCTTTTGTTTTTCTTTCTCGTGGTATGTTTATGTAGAGTGCGAACTGTTGGTGGTGTGAGGGTGGTGTAGAGTCAAGAGTGATTTTGTGGTGTTGTTTATGTAGGATATTGGTGGTGTGGTCGGGTGTAGAGTCAGGACTATGCCTGGCGTGGTGTGGTGTGGTGTGGTGTGGCGTCAGAAATATTGAGGGTCAGTGGCACATAAGATGATAGTTTGTTTTTTTGTTTCGCCAGTCATTTTCGATGTTGTTTTCTTTCTTTTCCTTTTCTTTTTGTATTTCTTACTTTCAATGTTTTTTTCCCCTTTTCTACATATCATCCTTACAGAATTTTGCGTTTCGTTCCAAGTTAAGTGATAATTCTGAAACGCTTGTATACCGCGTCTTCACTACGTTTAAAAGGTTTTAGTTGAAGTTCTACGTGTTTTAAAGGACATTTCTTATAGTCCCAGTGACATATTGACATGATTTCTACATTACTGACAGGGGAAACGCTCTTCAAATCTCGCTTGATCATCTCTATCTCCTTTTAGAATTGTTGTGGTGAGAGAGTAAACTGTTTCTGAGTACAGGGTGAAGATGCACTGTGGGACGCTCAAATATCTTACTCATTATTGACATTATTTCTTCATGACTATCAGGAGAAACACTCTTCACATTCCGGCTGATCATCTCTATCGCCTTTGAACATTGTTGTGGTGAGAGAGTAAACCGTTTCTGAGGACGGAGCGAAGATAGATGCATTGTGGGACACTCAAATATCTTACTCATTATGTAGGTATCTGTGGGCTACTTCAAACAGGTCCTTTCCCTCGACCTCCACCAGCGCGACCTGTTCTTAAGTGCCGTCTCCTCATTTCCCATCCTCTCTTGCATTCGTTCCCTTACATATTTCCTCTAATATATTCTCCCTCACATTATGCTTGTAAATCTTCTCTCTCGTTAAGTTTTTCCCTCACAGTGGTAGTCTTTCCTTCATGTTTTCTTCTTCTTTGACTTCTTCCATTGCGTCTCACATGCAATCTCTCCTCTTCTTTTTTTTCGTCACTGGTACTTTTGAATGACCTCACTTTGTAGTGGTCATCCTCTCCCTTCCGGTCCCCTACGAGTGACCTTCCTTCTCTTCACTCCCCATCTTCATGTGTAACGACCTTGTTTAAACACGCACATGCACACGCACACGCACACACACACACACACACACACACACACACACACACACACACACCACCACCACCACCACCACCACCACCACCACCACCACCAGTGAGAAAGTCTAGGGAGTATAACCTTACAATTTCAGCATGCTTCTCTTGAGTCAAGAAATAACTGAACAGGAGGTAAGCTTATCTTACCTTTATGCTTTGATTAAAACGATCGTATTTTGTATCATTAGTGAATGTTGCCAGCGAGGAATCTGGCCAATTGTTATTATTGTCGTTATTATTATTATTATTATTATTATTATTATTATTATTATTATTATTATTATTATTGTTGTTGTTGTTGTTGTTGTTGTTGTTGTTGTTTATTTGTTTTTTATTTGTTTTTTGTTCAGACCGATGCAAAGTGGTTATTGTGAATGGACAGAGCTGTGCTACCAATGTTCGAAAGATATTATACTTTTTTAATGCATTATCTTGGATCAGATAAATAGTTAACTAGGAAAATGGGTAAGGTAGTGGATAAATAAATACTTAGATAGATAAAAGAAAAGACCGAAAAAGTAGCCAACTTTACAATAAATAAAACGCATTTTTAATAAAAAGAAAAAAAATTCTCTGCTTTTTTTAATACTCAGGGCGAGGCAATGGGCGGTGTCAGCGTTATTGTGTTAATCGCAGGCTTTAATCCCAGTAGTGGCAATGGTGGCTTCATTAGTGGTGGGCAGTGGTGGTGGGTTACTCAGAAACCTTTCTTCTTTTCAAAATTCTGGTAAACTTTATAAGGTTTAGGTGTATATTGGTAAGGCTCACCTTCATGAACGGACAGTCAGTTGATCACAGTACATAGTAGAGGTGTAATACCCATACAGTGCAGCCAGGCAATATTACAAGCACAGCTGAAACACTATACCTGGACCTGAATGGAGCAATTTTTTTTTTCTCCCAATCACAATGTGAATTTTGAATTACGTCTTACGTTTACCGTACAAAGTTTTGCAATGGTGGAATTTTGGGCTGATTTGTGGTTTCATGTTTTGTCAAAAAGGAGTGTGTGTGTGTGTGTGTGTGTGTGTGTGTGTGTGTGTGTGTGTGTGTGTGTGTTGGATATGAGTTAATGGGCGCCGATCTGTTGTCTTGAATATTATATACATCCGTGTATGCTTACAGAAAAGATGAGTTACACTCCATAGGGATAGCCTTAGACATTCATTACAGTAATCTTTTATTGTATTTTATATTAAATACCATACAAATAGAGTTCATCGAAGCATACTTTTGTATTATGTTTCTATGGTTAGTATAAGATTGTTTGGTATTGTTCACCAAACTTCAGACCGGAATTGGACCGTCTCATTGATGTGATGAATCTTGCTCTCCGAGAAGAACAATGAAAGGTGAAGGAAAGCAGGCTGGGGCGCTGGTTGGAGGACTGCGCACCTTCTGCCTTATTCTCCGGTACTTCTCTTAACCTAAAGCGTTGAAGGGCCTGGCAGGAGCTTTGTAGTCGTAGCCAGTTTTGCAGTCAGGCTGGACGGTGGTGGTGGCAGTGATGGTGTTGTAGACAGGCCTGTAAGTGGTAGAGGTGACGTAATTGGTGTTGTAGACAGTGTTGGTGACGACCTGAGTGCGTGTCCTGCCGGGTACTTGCTGGGTGTTGACGGCAGTGCGGGTGACAGTCACGTACTGGGTCTGGGCTGGCTGGTAGACAGTGGTCTGGATCGTCTGCTGAGTGTAGATGGTTGTGGGCACCACCTGTGTTGACACCTGAGTGCTGACCACCTGCTGGGGCACCGTGACCGTCCTGGTGACGTACTGGGGCACCTGCTGTGTGCGGTAGACGGTAGTCACCTGCTGCTGCACCTGTGTGCGGGTGACGTACTGGGTCTGTGTGTTGGTGACCACCACCTCAGAGACGATGGTGGTGGTGACGGGCACCACCTGGGTGCTGGTGACGACTCGTGTCTGTCCTGGCTGGGTAACGGTTTGGGTGACAACGTTGGTCCTGTAGACGATGGTGGAGCTCACCACATCGGGGGCGGGGATGACCACGGTGGAGTAGACGGTGCTGTACTGGGTGCTTTGGACGGTGCGGGTCTGTCCCGGGAGCTGCTGGGTCCTGGTGACCGTCTGGGTCTGGTAGACGGTGCTGTAAACCTGCTGGGGCACCACCTGGGTGGACACCACGTTCCTGGTGACGGTGGTGGGCACCTGCTGGATGCGGGTGGAGTACCTGGTCTGGTACTGGACTTGGGTGCGGACGACCTCTTGTGTGCGTGTGACGTAGTTGACCTGAGGAGGGAGCGTGACGACCTGGGTGCGCACTCTGTCCTCCGTGCGGGTCACAGTCGCTGTCTGGTACACTACTGAGGGAATCTGCTGGGTTCGCACGACCTCCGAGTAGACGGTGGTGTAAACCTGCTGGGTTCTATAGTCTGTCCGGGTCAGGTACTGGACATCGGTTCTGTAGACGGTGGAGGGAACCACTTGAGTGGAGTACTGGGTCTGTGTGCGATAGATAGTGGAGGGCACGCACTTGTCTGGTGGAGGTGGAAGGTAACCTCCAAGGGATGATTGAAGGCTTAAACCATTGCCAAATAACTGCCTGCGTTGTCTCTCGAATGAAGCCCCGGCCACGCAGCCCACCAACAGCGACAGCAGCAGCACCTTCATCCTGAAATATCATAAGAAAGTCATTGGAGGAGCTACATAATATATTCATGTTGCATTTGTCATGAAATTTGGCAATGGAGATACAGACTTACCGCTCATAAATGTTGGCAACATTTTGTGTTTGAGGAAAGATATGTTTTAATATTATTAGTTTATTACTTAAAACATAAATACAAAAGTATGCTTCTTGGATGTTAGATTCATCTTCTGTTTGAAAGTTCTTTCCTCTAATTTGTATGGTTTTCAATGCATGAAAAATGTTTTTCAAGCACGGAAATATTTGCTTTATCCTCAGAAGTTGAAGGGAATAGCAGGTCTGTCGTAGTTGTATCCTTTTTGTTCGCAAGTGCCTGTGACAGTCCTGGTGACGGTGACCTGCTGGGGTTGAGTGACTGTCTGGTAGACGACTTGCTGGCGCTGCTGAGTCTGCACCACCTGTTGGGTGATGACGCGGTCTGGTCCAGGCACCTGCACCACAGAGGTACGCGTCACCTCTTGAGTACGATAGACAGGGTCGGGGGTGACGTACTGGGTCTGCACCACAGTCTGCACCTGGGTGAAGGCCTGCACCTGGGTCCTGTAGATGGTGGTGTAGATGGTGGTAGGCACCACTTGGGTCCTCACCACCTCCTGGGGAACGACCTGTGTGCTAACTTGAGTCTGAGTGACGACGTTGGTGCGGGTGACGACCTGCTCTCGTGTGGCGAAAGCATTTTCGTAACGCGTGTTGACGGAGGTGAAGGGGATGACCTGCTGGCGCTGGACCACGCTGGTGCGGATCACATCCTGGTCCCGGACGACGCTGGTCTGGACCACCTGGCGCACGCTGGTGGAGGTGACGTAGCGAGTGTTGGCGGGCTGCTGCTGGCGGACCACGGAGGTCTGGACCACGGTCTGCACGCGGGTGCGGACTACATCAGGTCCAGGGATGGAGACGTACTGGGTTTGCTGCACAGACTGGGTCTGGTAGTTGACAACCGGTCGGTTGACAGTCTGAACTTGTGTGCGGGTGACCTCGACAGGTACAACCTGTGTCTGTACCTGTGTTTGGGTAACGTAGCTGACCTGAGGTACCACGCGGGTCGTTGTGATGTATTGGACCTCCTGACGGGGAGGGCTGGTTATAGTCTGGGTCACCACTCGGTCAACGTATCTGACAGTGGTCTGCTGGACTACACTGGTCTGATATCGTACTTGAGTTTGGACCTGAGTCCTGTATATCGTGGTGGGAACCACCTGCTGACTTACGAGGGTGGTAGTGCGGTACTGTGTGTTAACACGGTCCACGGTCTGAACGACAACGGAAGTCTGATAACGAGTCGTGTACGCGACTGAGGTGACCGTCTCACAGACAGGGTCTGGTCTGGGGGGCAGGTAACCACCCTGGGGGATGGCAGAGGCCAGGGAGGCCAGCAACAGCGTCACTGTCAAACGCCACATCCTGCAACAAAGAGAAATTCCACAGGTTAGAGCAGCGGTGATTGGAACCCCCGCGTCTCGCCAACTCATTTGGGAATAAAGTCCAATCACGCGCCGCTCCCCTGTGCAATTTCTCCGTGCGCTGTGGGTTGTGGGCTGACCCGAGAGAGGACTTTATCGCCCAGATGAGCAGAGAGACGCTTAAACAAATACACTTATATCACTCTTTTATTAGACTCAGGCACTCATATGCAATAATGCAGCAATAATCACATTGGTAGCAGTATGTGGCAGGAAAAATAATTGTAGTACCAGTATACTTAATATTGGTACTGATGTGTATTTATGTATGTATGTTCACACACACACACACACACACACACACACACACACACACACACACACACACACACACACACACACACTGTGGCAACGAAGAGTTGAAAGTGATCGTATCTTCTTCGAGTTATTATTTTACTGTGACTATAATTTTCAACGAGTAGATAATATTGGAGAATAAGTTTTTTGTGCTTTAGTACGAGGCGTATTGTAGATATGACAATAATATAGTTGATTCAGAGCTTGAGTTATTCTGGGTTGTAATGCAAATATGCACATTTTATTTAAACAGTGAGATTTAGTGACACTGTTAGATGAATCTTGACCATTGCATCAGGTTTGATTTTATTATTATTTTTTTTTTCGATGTCATCTCTTTTATTCAGTCGTGTGTTTGCTTCACTCGAAAAAATGGAATATGATGTTGTTTAGTGGTGTATTGAAGGTATCTCCTGGACTTTGATGGAACACGAAGCCTGTTGTCCAATCAATGCTTGCCTACTAAAAGATACAACTTGAAGGACCTATCTATCTAACGTATTTAGAATCGCACTGTGGTTATAGTCACGACACACAGTTTGCTTCATACTCCATACGTACTTGGTCATGGAATATTATTTTATTTTATAAGAATTTGTTCAGTCAAGTAGGCGAAGTATATAACAGAGAGAGCAGTGTGCAGGTGGCAGAGTTTAAGAGAATTTGTCATGACCTAGCATTGGCAGGTCATAGTCACCCACCCATGCTCATTGCATCCTTTACTTTCACTCTCGTTAGAATGGCGACCCCTGTGCACACTGGTCTTGGTTGTGGGAATATGTTTTGCTACTGACTGATAACCGTATTCATCCAAAGCATTCATTATATTTTTCACCAGCCTTTCAGGAAACAAGAAAATAATTTTTTTTTTTCCATGCTATGTTCTCTTAAACATTCTTGAGTATTTGAAACTTTACAAGCGCATTCGCAAGCGTTTTGGCGTGTTACTTTTATTACCTTTAATAGGTTCTAGTGAAAGATACTGGGTTTTTCAGTTTCCATTATGCAACATTATCAATAAGAAAAATATTCATTTGAGCTGGATGAATAAAATATGTGGCCTTTAAAAATAATCCTTATGAGAGCACAAAGCGTTTCAGAATACGTGTTCTATGTACATGCAGTAATGATAAAATTAACTGCCACAGTCTACCAAGGCGATGATGATACAAACTTCTTGCACTTCAAACAAATCTTGGTCGAATATCAATCAGGCTGGCGCTAGGCACACCAGGACTGAAGCGGCGGCGCCCTTCCCTATCAAACACTCGCCACTTCCCTTAAGCACAAACACGGCGCTGTGTGTAACCCACCTCGTTGTGATCCCGACGCAGCGGAGCGGAGGTGGAGGATGTTAACAGCACCGAGAGCTTGAGCAACTCTCCCTCGCAATGGGATAAGGCCCGTATTTATACTCTTGAGGCAGGTGGAGAAGGGCAGCAGGATGGGAGGAAGGACGCGAGGTGGAAGGGGGAGGAGAGAGGGAAGGCAGGAGGGTGGAGTGGAGGAGGTGGAGTATAGTGTGGGTTGGGTAGGGAAGGGGAACGGGACGGGAGGAGAGGGGAGTCAAGGAGAGGGGACGGGAGGAAGGCAGGGAGGGTGTGAGAAGGAGTGGGAGGGGTAGGATGGAGGGGTGTGGGAAGGAGGGAGGGGAAGAAAGGAGGGATGTGGGAAGAAGAGGTAGGTGAAAATGGAAGGACGATGAAGGAGGGAGCGTGAGAGCGTCTCTTCTCATGGCAAACAACAATACAGGTGAGACATGGTGTCGCCCTCCCCACCCCTCCCTCACTTGCTCCTTTAGCCACTCAAGGGCAGCAAGCGCAGTGTGTTGGCGCGTCTCCCTCTGCGCGACAGCCATCGGGCACTGGCGTATATCCAGGTTAAACTTCCGAAAATAAGATCATCAACTTTTGTCATCTAAAGCCTTAAACATTTCCATTGTCTTATCAATATTTCAGTCTGACAGTTGGAAAGGCAACGTGTGCATTTCGCTCTATTTCATCATGTAGTGAAAGTACGTAGTGATCTTGCGACTAAGCCCTGTCCGATCTGGGTCCGGTACTATTAAGACCACCTCAAACACGCCACCGCAACGACGGAGGGTGCCAGCCATTCCTGCTCCACAGTGTTCGCACGGCACAGACCACAGACGGCTCTCACCATCGCCACTCACCATCGATGCTCTGCTGGTGACCGGTCTAGTTGGGAGTAATGGAGAGAAGAGACAGTGTGTGTGTGTGTGTGTGTGTGTGTGTGTGTGTGTGTGTGTGTGTGTGTTAAGGAACAGTAGTATAGACAGTTTTACAGTGGCATTAATCATAATACAGAAGACTTGTACAAGAAAAGAAGCTGAAGATCATGGTGAAGGTGGAGGGAGGGATGGTACAGACGAACCTCACAAAAAGCAGTAGAACAACCAGCGCGTCTACCCGAGAGTAGTAGTGAGAGTGATACGCAAGAGAGAGAGAGAGAGAGAGAGAGAGAGAGAGAGAGAGAGAGAGAGAATGGTGGTGGTGGTGGTGTTGTCAGATATCATATTGGCTTTGGGATAGTGATAGCAGTAGAAGTGCGAAAGGCGATCCCTCCCTCCTTCCCGTCCCTCCAGTCCCTCCCTCCCTCCCTCTCTCCTCCCTCCAGCTGTCTACCCATCACTTTCGCTTTCGTCTCCTTTGGGAAGCAGTTCATCACCACCACTTGTACCCGAAAACCACCAAGTGACTAGTACGCAAAGACTAAGGTTAGGTAGGTGCCCTTAGAAGTGAGGCAGAGGTAGTGGTTGAAGGCTGGGCTGAAGGAAGGTTTGTGAGGTGATTGTTGAGAGGCTGCCGCTTATGAGGGCACGTCACAAGCACAGTGGAGAGAGGTGTGGTGGGAGAGACTGAATGCATAGCTGTAACTGTACGTGACTGGCATGCTAAGTGAGGCGAGGTCGTGGTGTGGGAGCAGGTGCTATTGTCACCAGAAGTGTTATTTGTATTCAGTGGAACGTTAGGCCTATATAAACTGTACGCCGTTGTTAGCACACTTCCATGTGGATATGTGGGTATTTATGTATGTACCTGAGTTTTATTGTTTTTTTTATTTTCATGTTTTACGTGTTGAGAGGTCGGTCTAGAGAGTAAAAATAAGGGGGAAAAGAAACCATTTGATCAAGTTCCCCCAAACCTGAACAGATAATTATAGAATATGTGCATACATTTATATACGATTATGTGGGTATCCATCTAAGGTAAGGATGCGTGCATTCATTTAACGTCCAGTCACACACCAGGACACTTTCACTAACCTCTATTGCGTCTTTATCATGGAAAAATCAGACTAAACAACCATTCAGTAATACTCTTACAAAAAACACTATTTTTCTCGAAAAGAAGCTAACATGGGCTCAAAAAGAAGAAGGAGGAGGAGGAGGAGGAGAGAGGTTAATTTTCTTAGCTGCATCACAGATTAGTAAAAGAAAAACAATTTCATCTTACTTTTCTTAAAGTCGTAGGTAGATACTGCAAAAAATCTTCGTTTTAGCATTGAAAGGATTAACCCCCTTCAGTACAGGGAGGTATTTTCGTATTTATTCTGCTTATCATTTGTCGATATCATGCAGCTTCAGAAACTCATGTGCGGATCAAAATAGTACAGACTTCTTCTATACACCCTTCCTAATGTCAATAAAATCGTCTAATGGCATAAAACTTCAGGTAAAAATGCGTCTCAGTACTGAAGGGGTTAATGAAAGAAGAGCAAGGTCTGTGTCGAGTCTCCTTTTATGTTCTGCTTTTGCGTCTTCTGAATCGAGAGCAAAAGTGACTAAAAACCAGCCAGGCCAGGGAGGCTCTTTTTGTGGAGCTCATCTTTTCCCCTTATGTGGTGGGAGCTTCTCTGTCCGCCGCGCTTCCTGCTTGCCTTGATGTGACAAATTATTAAGTCCAGTCTGCCTTGAACGGTCCATCTGCCGCTCATGTCGTTTAGCTGTTGGTGGTATTTAACTCATTATCTCTCTCTCTCTCTCTCTCTCTCTCTCTCTCTCTCTCTCTCTCTCTCTCTCTCTCT
>CM035196.1:8438798-8449126 GCA_020233015.1 Callinectes sapidus | reverse complement strand
GAGGAAGGAAGGAGAGGTGACGCAGGGAGGAAGGAGGGAAGGGGGGGAATGAGGAAGGGAGGGAATCATTACTGGAGAATCATTGTTTGAGTGTGTAAGTTCAGGTGTCCGTCGTGGAAGTTCCGCCCTTGTTTGTCTTAACACTTGACTGTCTTCGTAGTTTTGATAATGTCTGGGGATAGAGAAGGAATATTTAATGTGTGTGTGTGTGTGTGTGTGTGTGTGTGTGTGTGTGTGTGTGTGTGTGTGTGTGAGAGAGAGAGAGAGAGAGAGTAGTAGTAGTAGTAGTAGTAGTAGTAGTAGTAGTAGTAGTAGATAGGTGGGGAAATAAAGGGATAGGTTAGGTTAGGTAAGGCATCTTAAGACTCTCTCTCTCTCTCTCTCTCTCTCTCTCTCTCTCTCTCTCTCTCTCTCTCTCTCTTTGTCGACACGCTACCTGCTTATCTTCCACCTTATAAGTAGCAAGTTGTAAGCGGCGTCCACGACACTAACGACCACTCACGCCTCACCGCAGCAACCACAAAGTAGCGTGCCATTTTTCTCTATTTATGATTTATGGGAGAAGAAACTGTAACAGAGATTCATGTATGGGTGTAGCTACTCTGTGCGTGCGTTCGTGTCTGTGTGTGTGTGCGTGTGTGGGTTCGCGTTCTACTCTTCCTTTTATTTGGTCATGTATTCTACAATTTTAACGTTTATGTATTCTTAGTGGGATGTATATTGACTTTTGGGTTTGATGTTGATATGAGGATGATATTTTTTTTATATTCTTTTTATGGTATGTTAACAGGTTGATTTACTGTGGCTCTATTTATTCTTTGTATTGCTTGTAGTGTGGTTTTAGTTACTGATTTCTGTTTTCTTTTATGTTTATTAGTTTTTTTTATTTGTTCTGAAATTATTGGGTGTTTTATGTCACTATAATATATAGTTTTGACGTAATATTGTATGTTGTGATAAATTGTGAATATCTCTCGCTCTCTCTCTCTCTCTCTCTCTCTCTCTCTCTCTCTCTCTCTCTCTCTCTCTCTCTCTCTCTCTCTCTCTCTCTCTCTCTCTCTCTCTCTCTCTCTCTGTATGTGTGTGTGTGTGTGTGTGTGTGTGTGTGTGTGTGTGAGGGACTAAGCGACATGAAATATGGAAAGATGCGGATATTACGTCATCAGCTCGGCCTCTATAAAAGCATTGGACGGCTCAGGCCATGCGGAGACGGCGCGGTGCAAGGCATGACACGACCGGGGACTGGTACGGGGCGGGGCAAACAAGGGTGAGGCAGAGTAGAGGGTCAAGGCAGCTGTGTGGCACCTTCATCTCTTCCTGAAAAATTTGTGATGTCATAGAGGCTATTTTCGGGTGCAAGACAGACCCGCCGACCTTATAATGTATTGCGCAATGGTACCGTCCTTCCTGAAGACCCAGTGTGTGGAATAAAGACCCATAACACGCATTACGACCCCTACTGTTGCTGCTGAGACTGGTGGTGGTGGTGGTGGTGGTGGTGGGGGTGGTGGTGGTGTTACTGCTGCTGCTGCTGCTGCTGCTGCTGCTGCTGCTGCTGCTGCTTCTGCTGCTGCTGCTGCTGCTGCTGCTGCTGATGATGATGATGATAATGCAACAACTGTAACACCTATGACTAATAGTGTGTTGTTGTTGTCGCTGTTGTTGTTCTAGAGGTGGTGGTGCTGCTGGTGCTGTCACTGCCTTCTGGTGTTTTCATTTTTTTCTTTTTGGCTCAAAAGCACCATGTTTTTTTTTTTTTTTTTTTTTTTTCAAGCTGCGCAGTTTTCATTATTTCACCACAATATATATCTTGGATTATTTCCACCAGTGGGTTGCTGGTATCAAAAGAACAATACACGGGGGTTTGACGGGCCTGAAGACAATTTATTATTTTTTTTTTCCTGAATTTAATTGTAAGAAAAAGCAGGAAGAGGAAAAAGAATGTTGTTTACAATTTAATGTCCCCAATGTCCTTCATCATTTTCAACCCCAGGAACATAATTCACCTCATAATAAGAAAACGTCTTATGACAAAGGAGTGTTTCAACTATTGTGTGGAGTGGATCAAGGTGCGAAGTAGCCAGTCATCAGACGTTCCCAAGCTTGAAGAGGAGTTGCTTGCTGAACCTGTTTGTTTTTTCCAAGGCCGCGTGCAGGCGAAGTAAAAGGAGTTAGGAGGTCAAGGTAAATCTGAAGGCCGAGAGGTGTAGTTGTGCTGAATGAACCCATAAAGACGACTAACTAAAGAAGAAGAAGAAGAAGAAGCAGAAGCAGAAGCAGAAGCAGAAGAAGAAGAAGAAGAAGAAGAAGAAGAAGAAGAAGAAGAAGAAGAAGAAGGAGAAGAAGAAGAAAAGAGAGAGAGAGAGAGAGAGAGAGAGAGAGAGAGAGAGAGAGAGAGAGAGAGAGAGAGAGAGTCCCACCCTTGCCTATTTCGTAAAGGGAGGAGTTGTCTTGGTTACATTTTCACTTTTGTTTTTCTCACGTTGGATTCACCTTCAGAACGTTTTCACTTTTGTCTTCCTTTCACTACAGAATAAATTTTGTTTCTCGATGTTCCTCTGCCCATGCATGAAAACTGAATATATTTTTGTTATCTTCTTTTCAAAGTATTAAATATATACAAAGAAACTATAAATATTTCGAGCTGAATATAATTTGTGCATTATTTCCCACATTTTTTCTTTTCTGTGGCAAGTTTTTGTTCATATGAGACTCGTTGAACCAGTACGGACAGGGAGCTAAATCAAGATCTTGTATATTATCGATAAGTGAAAGTGTAATTTTTTTTTTTTTTTTTTCAAGAGAGGCTCAGTATTTCAAGAATTCTGAAGATGACACATTCACACACACAGTCACGTCTTGCTTCTTCCGTCCCACGTTTTTTTTTTCTTTTTTTCCGTCTCTCGTTTCAAATTACATGTTGCGCCAGCCAGGCTACTATTACCTTTTATTTATTTATATTTTCTCTGTAAATGTTTCGTACCTAAAAGCGAGACGGAAGGCATTCTGAGTGTCGGTGCTGCATTGCTATAGGAGGGAGTTGCAACAGTTCCCTTCCCTGCTGTGAAGGCGGTACTTTGGAATGCCATCACAACCTTCCATCCACATAATCGCCCGTTGTTTTGAGTAATGTCTATTTTTTTCTGGTATCGCGACGTACCGGTTCCCTACAAATCCTACGGTAGTGATGAGCGGAATGATCCAAATAAAAGACAAATGTTCTGGTGATGAGAGTGAAAAATTTAGGTATTGGTGGTGGGGCTTCCTGGTGTTGTGTACCTGGCGGTGCGTCGCTCTCCAGGTTATAGGCGTCATGGTGGTGAGAGATGCGTCATAGGTTTGTTTTGTTAAGGAAATAAGATAAAGGACTTCATGGTCATCATCATCATCACCATCACCATCATCATCATCATCACTGTTAGGCATTGCCATGTTACTGTTATATACACTTACAAATATGTAACACATGTGGAAGACAGGATGGAGCAACAGGTATCACTGGAGCCGAGTTGCATGCAGTGGCAGCCAAGCAAGCTGAGTTTGCAACGGTGGGCTGCCAAACAAGTTGAATTGCATTGGTGAGGTGTCGTAACCGGGACTGTTGGCTGGTTAGTTCCCTTGCACGATAAAGTGACAAACTGGCTTATATTCGAGCCCTGATTCACCCCTGACCCAGCTTGGAATAGAGAAATTGCTCTTCTTTACTCTCTGTAGTATATGTTATTCTATCTGTGCATAGACAGCTACTCTCTCTCTCTCTCTCTCTCTCTCTCTCTCTCTCTCTCTCTCTCTCTCTCTCTCTCTCTCTCTCTCTCTCTCTCTCTCTCTCTCTCTCTCTCTCTCTCTCAACATATACCGAAATTGTAGTTTTACACGTCATACATCTTATCATCAGTTTCATTATTGTCAGCATCATTGTCAGCATCATTATCGTTATCATTATCATAGTCATTAGTTTTATTATCATCTTCACTAGTTTCGTCATTGTCATCATCCTCATCCTCATCATCCATCACCATCAGCAGCATCAGCAATGAAGGGATATTCAATGAGAAAACGATACTTATTAAGTATTTTGTATTATTAGATTAAGAGATACGTTCAGCGTACAGTATTTATAGGAAGGTTATTCACTAGCATAGCCAACAAGTGTCTTCATTTTCCACACGCAAGGGCGGTTCGGAAGCAGGCCCCAGCGGTGGTTAGCGGCCATATGGATTAAAAGGCTTGGCCGGAGCATTGTAGTTGTAGCCAGTTTTACAGTAAGGTTTCAGTGTACGAGTAGCAGTGATGGTGTTGTACACAGGCCTGTAAGTGGTGGAGGTGACGTAGTTGGTGTTGTAGACAGTGCTGGTAACGAACTGGGTGCGGGTGTTGCCGGGCACCTGCTGGGTGTTGACGGCAGTGCGGGTGACAGTCACGTACTGGGTCTGGGCTGGCTGGTAGACAGTGGTCTGGATCGTCTGCTGAGTGTAGATGGTTGTGGGCACCACCCGTGTTGACACTTGAGTGCTGACCACCTGCTGGGGCACCGTGACCGTCCTGGTGACGTACTGGGGCACCTGCTGTGTGCGGTAGACGGTAGACACCTGCTGCTGCACCTGTGTGCGGGTGACGTACTGGGTCTGTGTGTTGGTGAGCACCACCTCAGAGTAAATGGTGGTGGTGACGGGCACCACCTGGGTGCTGGTGACGACTCGTGTCTGTCCTGGCTGGGTGACGGTTTGGGTGACAACGTTGGTCCTGTAGACGGTGGTGGAACTCACCACATCGGGGGCGGGGATGACCGTTGTGGAGTAGACGGTGCTGTACTGGGTGCTCTGGACGGTGCGGGTCTGTCCCGGGAGCTGCTGGGTCCTGGTGACCGTCTGGGTCTGGTAGACGGTGCTGTAAACCTGCTGGGGCACCACCTGGGTGGACACCACGTTCCTGGTGATGGTGGTGGGCACCTGCTGGATGCGGGTGGAGTACCTGGTCTGGTACTGGACTTGGGTGCGGACGACCTCTTGTGTGCGTGTGACGTAGTTGACCTGAGGAGGGAGCGTGACGACCTGGGTGTGCACGTTCTCCTGTGTGTGGGTCACCGTCTCTGTCTGGTACACTACTGAGGGGACAACTTGTGTGCGAACGATCTCAGAATAGACTGTGGTGTGCACCTGCTGTGTCTTGTATTCCGTGTGGGTGATGTACTGCACTTGAGTGTTGTAGACGGTGGAGGGAACCACTTCAGTGGAGTACTGAGTCTCAGTTTGGAAGACAGTGGAGGGCTCACATTTGTGTTTGAAAGGAGGAAGGTATCCCAAGGAAGGGAAAAGCCTTACTTTGTTGCCAAATAAATGTCTGCGTTGCCGATCCGCGGAGGCTGATAGTGTGACGCCCAGCAGCACATGTAGCACTAGCAATAACAGCAAGAGCCTCATTGTGTTCCTGAAAGGTGGAAAAGAGGTTTTGTAATAATGTGGCTGCATATGATGAGTCACATGTTGAAGAGTAATAATGGCGTGAAGAAATAACATTGAAATTATAAACTACTAACCTGAGGAAGCTGCATTGAAGGAATCATTCATTATATAAAGGAAAAATCAGGTGACATTGGTTAGTTTATGTGACATCAATAAATCATACACCAAGAAAAAACATATCGATCTTTTAAATAGCCTAATCACAGCACATTTGTGTTGTGTATCAATCATAAGAAGGAATCACCGGTACTAAAGTTTATTTTATCCCCTGATGTTGAAGGGAACTGCGGGAGGGTGATAGTTGTATCCTGTTTGTCCGCAAGAGCCAGTGACGGTCGTGGTGACGGTGACCTGCTGGGGTCGGTTAACGGTTTGGTAGACAATGCTTTGCTGCTGCTGAGTCTGCACCACCTGTTGGGTGATGACGCGGTCTGGTCCAGGCACCTGCACCACAGAGGTGCTCGTCACCTCCCTGGTCTGGTAGACAGGAGCGGGGGTGACGTACTGGGTCTGCACCACAGTCTGCACCTGGGTGAAGGGCTGCACCTGGGTCCTGTAAATGGTGGTGTAGATGATGTTGGGCACCACTAGGGTCTTCACCACCTCCTGGGGAACGACCTGTGTGACGACTCGAGTCTGAGTGACGACGTTGGTGCGGGTGACGACCTGCTCGCGTGTGGCGAAAGCATTTTCGTAACGCGTGTTGACGGAGGTGAAGGGGATGACCTGCTGGCGCTGGACCACGCTGGTGCGGATCACATCCTGACCCCGGACGACGCTGGTCTGGACCACCTGGCGCACGCTGGTGGAGGTGACGTAGCGAGTATTGGCGGGCTGCTGCTGGCGGACCACGGAGGTCTGGACCACGGTCTGCACGCGGGTGCGGACTGTTGTAGGACCTGGGACTTTGGTGTACCGGGTTTGCTGTACCACTTGCGTCTGGTAGTTGACGACCGGCTGGATGACAGTCTGAATCTGTGTACGGGTGACCTCAACAGGTACAACCTGTGTCTGTACCTGTGTTTGGGTGATGTAGCTGACCTGAGGTACCACACGAGTAGTGGTAATGTAGCGAATCTCCTGACGGGGAGGGCTGGGTACAGTCTGGGTCACCACTCGGTCCACGTACTGAACTGTGGTCTTTTGGATGACGCTAGTTTGATACTGGATCTGAGTTTGGACCTGAGTCCTGTATAGTGTAGTGGGAACTACTTGCTGTATATGCACTGTTGTTGCAACGTATCGTGTGTCCACCTGATTGACAGTATGAACCGCTACAGAAGTTTGAACGCTGGTGTCGTACACAACAGAGGTGACCGGCTTGCAGTCTCGTTTAGGAGGGAGATAACCAAAGCCTGCTCTTGGCGAAGCAGAGGCCAGGCAGGCCAGCAGCAGCGTCGCCGTCAAACGCCACATTCTGCAACAAAGAGAAATTCCACAGGTTAGAGCAGCGGTGATTGGAACCCCCGCGTCTCGCCAACTCATTTGGGAATAAAGTCCAATCACGCGCCGCTCCCCTGTGCAATTTCTCCGTGCGGTGTGGGTTGTGGGCTGACCCGAGAGAGGACTTTATCGCCCAGATGAGCAGAGAGACGCCGACCCTTATTTATTTTACGGGCATAATATATATATATATATATATATATATATATATATATATATATATATATATATATATATATATATATATATATATATATATATATATATATATATTCCTTCATTGTTGTTGGTAATTTTCTTGAATGTTCAGACAGTGATCATTATTTTGTAAAACCGCAAGATGTTTCTAATCTGCAATGGGTGGTGACCACTAACACAGTACACTATGGTGATATGTAGTGGTATGAATGAATAAATAGATGAATTGATAAAAGGTCAATGTAAAGTATGGGTCCAGCTATCACTATGTACAACTGGCACAATAGTATGTGAATTATGATATTGGGAATGGTTCTAATTCATGATAAAGTGCGGATATTTGTTTTCCTTATATGATTCTTAACGGAGGAAAACATTTAAATAAAGACACAGATATTTTCCTCTGATAATAAGACCACTGCGCTCCAAATATACGATTAAAAGATATTTCCTTTCGATGGCTGATTGCACATTATAAAAACACTGATGTACACCACTCATTAACGATTCACTATAACGGTCAACACGAATTCACAGATAGGCAGGAGAGCGGTCACGTACCTATACGGGAACGAGAGGGACTGAAGTAGGACGGATCGGGATGAGCTCCTAAGCAATTGTGGTGTGTTGTGACAGGACCATCATATATATACCGATGCATGGAGAGAAGGGGACAAGTGGAAAGGGAAGGACGCTTGGCTGAAGAGAGAGAGAGTGAGCACGAGAGAGAGAGAGAGAGAGAGAGAGAGAGAGAGAGAGAGAGAGAGAGAGAGAGAGAGAGAGAGAGAGTGCAGTGGATAAGCTAAATAAAGGAAAGGAATGAAGGAAATTAAGGAAAAAGAGATCATAAGAGAGGAGAAAAGGAGAGAAGAAAAGATAATTAAGATAAAAAGAGAGAAAGAGAGAGAAAAAAGACAAGATCAAATGAAAAGATAGAAGAGATAAAAAGAGAAAAAAGGAAAAAAATTGAGATAAAAGAAGATGAGATGAAAGAAAACAGAGAGAGAGAAAGAGATTGAGAGAAAGAGAGAAAGAGAGAGAGAAAGAGAGCGTGTGATTTAATACCCTATGCTTATTTTCTCCTCTCTCTCTTTCTCTCTCTCTCGCGTGTGTTTCGTCTTGATAATGTTGGTGTGAGCTGCCATCTTTCTTCCTTTGAGTGTCTCGTTGGGTTGCGACAAAACAACTCTTTCCGTGAAGTGTGTAGTGTGAATTAGCCGCAGTTTACGATGGCCCGAGTTGGTGTATAGTGGATATTTATTGATTTTTGTCCTGCTTTACTTGAATCTTACTGTGGTGGTGTTTGGGGAAATTAATTAAAGGAAGATATGAGTGGGTTTTTTTTTATCCTTTTAGTAGTGTTTTTTTTATTTATTTTGCTTATTATTTGTGGATATTTATTGATTTTTGTCCGTCTTTACTTGAATCTCACTGTGGTGGTGTTTGGGGAAATTAATTAAAGGAAGATATGAGTGGGGTTTTTTTTATCCTTTTAGTAGTGTTTTTTTTATTTATTTTGCTTATTATTTGTGGATATTTATTGATTTTTGACCGTCTTGACTTGAATCTCACTGTGGTGGTGTTTGGAGAAATTAAAGGAAGATATGAGTGTTTCTGTTTATCCTTTTCAGTAGTGGGATGTATTTTTATATTCATTCTGCTTATTATTTGTGGATATTTATTGATTTTTGTCCGTCTTTACTTGGGTCTCACTGTGGTGGTGTTTGGGGAAATTAAAGGAAGATATGAGTGTTTCTTTTTTATCCTTCCTTCAGTAGTGGGGACGCATTTTTTATATTTATTCTGCTTATTATTTGTGGATATTTATTGATTTTTGTCCGTCTTTACTTGAGTCTCACTGTGGTGGTGTTTGGGGAAATTAAAGGAAGATATGAGTGTTTCTTTTTTATCCTTCCTTCAGTAGTGGGGACGCATTTTTTATATTTATTCTGCTTATTATTTGTGGATATTTATTGATTTTTGTCCGTCTTTACTTGAGTCTCACTGTGGTGGTGTTTGGGGAAATTAAAGGAAGATATGAGTGTTTCTTTTTTATCCTTCCTTCAGTAGTGGGGACGCATTTTTTATATTTATTCTGCTTATTATTTGTGGATATTTATTGATTTTTGTCCGTCTTTACTTGAGTCTCACTGTGGTGGTGTTTGGGGAAATTAAAGGAAGATATGAGTGTTTCTTTTTTATCCTTCCTTCAGTAGTGGGGACGCATTTTTTATATTTATTCTGCTTATTATTTGTGGATATTTATTGATTTTTGTCCGTCTTTACTTGAGTCTCACTGTGGTGGTGTTTGGGGAAATTAAAGGAAGATGCAAGTGTTTCTTTTTATTTCCCTTTCAGTAGTGGGGACGCATTTTTATATTTATTCTGCTTATTATTTGTGGATGTTTATTGATTTTTGTCCGTCTTTACTTGAATCTCACTGTGGTGGTGTTTGGGGAAATTAAAGGAAGATGCAAGTGTTTCTTTTTATTTCCCTTTCAGTAGTGGGGACGCATTTTTATATTTATTCTGCTTATTATTTGTGGATGTTTATTGATTTTTGTCCGTCTTTACTTGAATCTCACTGTGGTGGTGTTTGGGGAAATTAAAGGAAGATGCAAGTGTTTCTTTTTATTTCCCTTTCAGTAGTGGGGACGCATTTTTATATTTATTCTGCTTATTATTTGTCGATTTCACACAGCTTCAGGGATTTATGTGGGGATTGGAATGGTACAGACTCCGGCCATTCTGAGTTCTATTTAGTCTTTGTAGTGTTAATAAAATCGTCTAATCACACTCCAAATGTACTGAAGGAGTATATCTATCTATTATGTTTTTATTATTATTATTTATTGGTTTTATTCGTCTCTTTTACTTAGATTTTACTGCGGTTGAGTTTGTGCAATTTTAAAACAGAAGACGAGTTTTTTTATTTATTTATCTAAAGTAATGTGTCGCTTCTGTGTGTCTACGTGTGTATATTTATCTATTATCTTTTTATTACTATTTATTGGTTTTACACGTCTTCTTTACTTGCATCTTATTGTGGTCGGGTTTGTGCAAATTTTAAGACAGAAGGGAGTTTTTTATTTATTTATTTAAAGTAATGTGTCACTTCTGTGTGTATATTTATTCATCTATTATCTTTTTTATTATTATTTATTGATTTTTGTTCGCCTTTTTTTTTGCCCGGTTCCTACTATACTTTGTGGAAATTTAAGACAT